>JACEII010000002.1:9262871-9332727 GCA_014332785.1 Antheraea mylitta
GGAGAGGAGAGGGGAGAGGAGAGGGGAGAGGAGAGGGGAGAGGAGAGGGGAGAGGAGAGAGGAGAGGGGAGGGGGGGGGGGAGGGGGGGGGGGGAGAGGCGAGGGGGAGGGAGAAGGGGGGGGGGGGGGGGGGAGGGGGGAGGAGAGGAGAGGGGAGAGGAGAGGGGAGAGGAGATGAGTCTCCGGCGCTCTCACTGACCGAACGAAATGCAACGATGCAAGCACTGTTACTTTACGTTGGTTTTCTATGAGAGGGTGGTGCTACCCCGGACGAGCCGACCCATTCATGCTGAAACCAATAATAGCTTCAGCGTGGCTCTACCACCTACTGCTACACCTGCAACTAATGTCAAATTAAATATATAATTATAAATAATTAAAATTGGAAACGTTAACTCTTTTAAAAATAACCAATTAAGCTACCTTCATTATATTAGTTGTAACCTAACATATTTGCATTACAATAGTATTTGAAATATAGATAAACTGTAAACACACACTGCAAAGGGAATTTAAAATGTATTCGAAATATACATGTTTATTTAAGTCCGGTAGAGCGATACGACGATACAGTAGAACAATAACATCTTGGAATAGCAAGGTTTCTGTTTAGAATGGAGGTCACGAAGTCAGAACTTTGACCCTCGGTATCCCACGTTTCATGGTCAAACGCAGGCGCCGGCCGGCCCGCCATATGTAAAGCTTCCGGGCACAATGGTCACCTTTCATGGGCCGTCATGGAATCGGAACACGATCTTACGTTTCGTTATCGACCGAGTCAAGATCAATGTTGCTTCAATGACCGTTTAACCATGACGATGGGATTTTCTTTTGCATCTTATAGAGTCTCTTGAGATTTGGTTTAGGCATTAAATTTCTCACAGTTGATACAATATTTAATGCTTGTTAATATATAGTTATTTTTAATACTTAAGCCTAAATATGTATATAGTATAAAATTAAATAATCTATTACTGAAATGTTACTTCTAATCAAACTAATAAGGGATAAATTAAAATAATCATTTCATGGTCTAAACATTAGTTACTGTCTTCTTCTTGTAACAACTACATTCGTCGTAAAAATATTATATCGTAGTTTTGAAATACCTACTATAATGATTTAAGATACAATTTGTACAAGATGCAAATATTATAAGAGAAGTTTTTGGAGCTATTTTCTGGTTAAAAATATTTGATTAAGCATAACAGAGTTACTTACATATTGTTTATTTTGAAATTATTGTTTTGTTAATATGAACTGGTGTTTTCAAGGTGTTTGTAAGCCTTGTTTAGCAAAATAATCTTTAAACATTGTTGGTTCTGAATAATAGTGATGACTAATTATAATTTTTTATAAATGTATTAGCGATATCATTCTGTTTTCTACAAAATATCCTTGCAGAAGTCAGAAAAGTAATACTCTTCTTTGATGACTTGTGTTTGAGAGATATATATTTGTAAATTCGTAACAAAATGTTTTCTTCTAGGAAAACAATTAAAACTTAATTGATTTCAATAAAATACTGTATTACAACAGTGATCCGCTTTTGTTTAAATAATGTTATGTATAATGGAATACAAAGTTACAATGTTATTTAGAAAGTGTGGAAACCTGAAAGTGTAAATGTAAGTCTATAATGTATACCGTAAACTTGGATAGTGAGCAATATTCCAAAGATCGCTGTATTAGTTACTTTTGTAGTCCAGTGAAGCTGTAAAGGCCAAAAAAATAAGGCCAATAGCGTAGTCAGTTCGAGAAAAAAACGCTGTACTAGACGAAAATTTAACAGCAATTAAATCTGAAGTTCATATTTTTATTAATAAAAAAAAGTTATTATAACTCAATAATGATCATTATTAAATGAATTCGGTTTGTCTTCTAGGAATAACTTATATGTAAGAAATCTCTTTGGAATTGTTTTCTTTTTCATTGGCTCTTTAGAGGTACGTGTAGTATGCAATGATATTACAACTCAATACCATTGGTAATATGTGTCAATCAAAATCAAAATCAAAAATTTCTTTATTCAGTTTAGGCCCTAATAAGGCGCTTATGAACGTCAAAAACTACCATAATATACCATGTACCATAATATCTTCTAAAACTTAACAGAATGCTTTTGTAGGTGCCCGCGTCGCTCGGATCACCATCGCATTTTATTCTACATTTTATTTTAGAAACAAGTGAAAAGTATACTTCATTTTTTTAACTAGCAACTGCATGTGACTTTGTTTGCGTTTGTATCCTTATAAATGACTAGCCTCTGCCCGTGACTTCGTTCGCGTGGAATAGATGCTTTGGGCTAACTCTGCCACGCAGCGGAAGCTCTCAAGAGGAAAAAAACCCGGATTTTTAAACATTCCTCACTGGTGCTCCGCTTCTATTGGTCTTAGCGTGATGATATATAACCTATAACCATTCTCGATAAATAAGCTATATAACACGGAAAGAATTTTTCAAATAGGACCAATAAATAGTTCCTGAGTTTATAGGGGGTAAACAACGTCACAAACTTTATCTCTTTATAATATTAGTAAAGTATAATATAGACTAGTATAGATGACGCCATACATTATTTTCGCGTAATTTAAACCTTTTATGCAGCGCACGCTGTGGTACCTCTTAAGATGGCGGTGTTTTTCAAACATTCTTGCTAGTGTAACAATAGGTTTTTAAATTATTTCTTATGTGTTATCTATACTAATATTATAAAGAGGTAAAGTTTGTGAGTCTGTGACGTTGTGATGTTTTGGGTAATCTCAGTAGGTATTTCAACGATATATAGCTTATTTATCGGTGATGGTTATAGTCTATATATCATCATGCGAAGAGCAATAGGAGCGAAACACCAATGAAGTATATTTAAAAATCAGGATTTTTTCCCTCTTGAGAGCTTTCGCTGCATGTTAGCGTTAGCCCAAAGTAATTATTCCACGCGAAAAAAGTCGCGGGCAGAGGCTAGTAAGTTATATTACGCTATTTCATCAAAACCGATTCAATATTTTTTGCCTAAAAGAGTAGGTAAAAAACAATCATCTCTCAAAATACATTAAATATTCCTTAACAAAAATAATTTTAGCAAATAATATTAATAATTAATCGTATTTAAAGTCAATTTGGTATTAACCTGAAAGAAAATAATATCTATATATAAAAATATAACCATAGATAAATTTCTTCATATGGATTAAAAACAATAAATAAAAAATTAGAAACAAAAATAATGTACAATTAAATTTTTGAATAAAAACTCCCAATTCAATACAGTCATTTTTTTTTTGACAATAATTAATCTTCTAGATTATTACCGAAATTGTCCAATAGGTAAGATTACAAGTATTTTGTTATAATGTCAAGGATCTAATAAGATGGTGGCCCACTTATTAGGTTTTTCCAGGGAGTTTTGTGGCATCTCAGAATTCATGCTTCGTCTGAATTTTACATAAATTTCTCTTCTGAACAATAACAATAACTATAGGGGAAAGTGGGGGAAATACGAACACCTAAGGGAAAACTTGAATAAAAGAGTGAAGTTAGATAACAGAGTTTCTTTATTTTTAAAATTATAAAGTTTACTTATGTGTCTAACGAATTCACTAATCAATATTTATATTTTTTTAATAAATTGCAACATTATGAATGAAAAACAAAACCCTTAGTGTTCGGCTTTACCCGATGTTAGTCGGGTAAATACGAACACCAAGTGGGATAATCACGAACTAACATTATTAACGACAGAGAGCAGATTCAAAACCTAACGATGTGGACTGTCCGTCAGTACAACTCTGGTGAGCCCATTTTTTGCACACGGAGCACATACCCCAGTCTTCAAATGGTGTTGTTGACTGGCACTAGTGGTGGCAAGATCTCCGAAACAGTGGCAAGCAAAATATGACTACCTCTTCCAAACATTAGAACCATTGAATTCGGCATTACCCCGCGTTCGCTTTTCCCCCACTTTCCCCTATTACATAAATTGCCACTTATATTACAAAATATAAAGTCAAAGAACACAAGATTATGTATAAAATATAAATAAGCCACTACATACTAAGGTCTTGCTAAAATTCTCAAAAATATTTCTGATAGATACTTAGCACCTTACCATGGCAACGGTTAGAATATCAATAATTACCAACGGTTGTTTCTTATACAAGTAGTTGTTAATGGTAACTGAAAAAAATATTTTGGATATATTTTGTTTAAAATCAGTTCTTAGTAAGCATCTATATCGCAAAAGGTGTAAACTATGGTGAATTTCAAGTTAATCGGATTTATAGTTTCAGAGTTCTGAACAATAATAGGTCAACACATAAAACAAAACGTGCGAAAAGATATTTAACACATATAACCAAGCTTACATTGCACATATAACATTCATTATTTATGATATTATGTAATACTAGCGTAAAAATTGCTAATTATCTTGAAATAAAAGATTTATTATTTCAATTTCATAGTTTTTGACATCAGATTTTAAGGATTTATATGTCATATGGCTTAGATATTTTACGATCAGTAACCATTTAATCTTCAAATACAAATTAGGAAAATTAAATTAAAATGTAAAATATATTATTCTTTTTTAAAAGAATTTGCTAAATGATTATGTATACACCTATTCAATTTAACATAAGAGATTATACAGGTAATAAAACCAACTATATGGTTACGCATACGTCGGCTATCATTTAATTTACTATTTTAATCGCTGATTTGATTTCTGATTAAATAATTATATATGCTGTTATGTTTCATATAGTCAAACACTGCTGTTTGTGTTTTATCAATATATTCGTTTGAAAAATTATTGGCGATGCGCTTCATATCACGTACTTCAATATTTAATCAGTTTATTGTAATGCTAAAATATATTACGAAGCCGTGAAAGGTGAGTCTGTTAACTCGCTTGTTATGCTGAATGCGGTCCTTGAATCTCGGACTGTGATTTGCGTTTGTTTAATTTTAACTAATAATTATTCGCTCATTTGTATAAAGTATTGTATTGCAGTGAGTATATTTTCAAATTCAACTGTACTTATAGTCGTTGAGTAGTCGAAATTCGACCATCGGTGTATTAACTTTTTTCACATGCCTATATATAGTAATTAGTACCTGGACAACCGTGCCTAGTTCGTTTCTTTAATATTTTTTTTAAATCAATGAAAACTGTCAGGTTAACTGTAAATTGTTAGTGAACTGCGAAATTTACCTTTATATTCTAGCTATATTTTTTTTTGCCTGAAAACTCAAATAAAAAAGTTTTCTATGAATGAAATCTAGCTAAATCGATTTATCGTCCCCGAAACTAACTACATACTAAATTTCATGGAAACCGCTGACGTCGTTTCCGAGATCTTGAATATATAACAATATAAAAATATACAAGAATTGCTCGTTTAAAGGTATTCGATTATCTGTATTAGATATTGTACAAACTTTATAGATTGGAAACAGTGTGAAGTATGACAAATAGAGATTTGCTATAAAGGCTTTGACTAGTCTATGATAACGAGAAAACTATTTTCAATTTTTTGAATGAGAGTTTTTGGCGGGATTTTATAGTCTTATCATGTAGTGGATTTTATATTTTATTCATAATCTTGTGTTATTTGACTCTATATTTTGTAAATCTCACCACCAGATTATATATATATTATATATATTTATATTTTATCGTAATTTTTTTCAATTTAACTTTATGAACTTGATCATTTATGACATAGATTATAATGAGTGTATAGCAAAAGTTGCCCGAAAATCGAATAGAACATCGTTCCGACCGGGAGTCCATAGATTGTGCAATACTAAAGTTCGTCAATAGATACTAAACAAAAAATAGTAAAGAAAATTGTTTCATAAATATAAAAGGAAAAGGTACTTTATAGTCTTTTTACGTTTCCCTATTTATAAATACATATTATATATAACACAAATACGAGCATCACATTGTTAGTATCAATTTAATATTGGACATGTTGTTCGCCATACCGTTGCCCGCTCTTTGATCATTCTCTATTTAAACGCGTTTACAGTTTACACGTCTTATATGACGCGCGTGTTACGAAAATGGTATATATTTTGTTACATAAATGTGTAGGTATAACAAGTGGTCAGAGTATATTTTAAGTAATAATTTTAAGTAAATAATCACGCTATTTACTATTCAAATATTGGATTATAATCTGTTAATAAAATATTAAGAAATAATTTTTTTTTTTTTACTTTTTCGGTGTGGCCTCGGCCTATGTAGGCAATTTCGTCAATGTCAAGAGTGACAAATACACTTTTTAAACTTTTTGTAAAGTGTGTGACTACATAATCTTAAAAATGTTATTTTTAAGAATGCGGTATTAGCTCAGTAATTAAATTAGAAGTTGTTTTCCTTCAGTAATGGAATAATTTATTAAAATAAACAAGGTCAGCTGATTTTTAATTAGTTTTGATAATTAGTATTCTACATTTTACATTGTGTTAATATAAACTATATTAATAATTGTGCTCAGAGTATATCTTCAAAGATTTTTTTTTAATTATTTTTAGATTTGTTAACTATGTTATGATCTAATGTGAACAAGATATTGCTAAATACTGTGTCCGAGTAAAATGAAGGTAATAATATACAAAGTCACTTAAGTAATACATGCAAGTAAATAGACAATAACATAGTTCTGGTTACAATTCGAATCGTGAATGTTTTGTGAGGTATTATGACACTGTATATATTATTTACAAAATGACGTGGTTCTATTTAATACATACCTGTATGTCCTTCACAGTTTATCTTTACTCGTTATTTTGCAATTTTAATGATTCTTTGCATGCCATACTTACATTAGAATACTTTCATTAGAATGTTATAACTATTAGCTGTAACAAGTTATATATGATTAGCCTCTGCCCGTGACTTCGTTCGCGTGGAATAGTTACTTTGGGCTAACTAACCCGTAGCATGAACTCTCAAGAGGAAAAAAACCCCGATTTTTAAACCTTCTTCATTGGTGCTCTACTCCTATTGGCTTTAGCGTGATGATATATAACCTATAACCATCCTCAATAAATGAGCTATATAACATTGAAAGAATTTTTCAAATCGATCCAGTAGTTCCTAAGATTACCCCCTACAACGTCACAAATTCATAAACTTTTAGGCCGATTAGGCCTCCCACGGCAGCGGCTCAAGCCTAGGTTCGATCCCTCGGTAGGGAGCCCTTGAGTGCGTTGCTTGCGCGATACGGTGACACACAAATATACATCACCGCTACAACACTACACGATCACTCCCACACACGTGCACGCCTACACGCTTACACGTGAAAGTGGAATGGTTTACTTTTTTTTTTCTCCTTATTGAACTGAAAAACTCTCAATTTTCCGATAATAAATATATGGAGGAGTTGTTGAGGCGTGTATGCTTGGTACACATATACGTTTCAACAACTCATACATATATGAATAGTTAGCTAGGTTAGCTAAGATAGCTTGCGATTTTGCATGCAACAGGCAACAACCAAGCCGAGGTGTGCCGTGCACCCTTGAGCTGGTTGCCAAAATAAAATCGGCTGAGTGCCTTAAGAGCTCGCCTTAGTAGTCCGGTGAAGCTGTTAAGACCTTGCTGGGTCAATAGCGTATTCATTTCGAAAAAAAAAAACGAACTTTACCTCTTTATATTATTAAGTATAGATTAATATAGATAAAAGTAATGTATTAAGATTATTAAAAGGTATGTATAGTGCAAAACCAAACAGGCGTCGATATCCAAACACTTACCAAGTCATCAACATGTTTATTCAGTTAAAAGGATAAATAAAATTTCACGCGCGCGCGTTTATGTTGAAACGTGACAGAGAAAACGCAGTGAGCGTCGCGTTGGTTAGCGATAGCCGTGTCCACACACATATTATCTTAAGCATGTACTAATGAACAATTAACTCGTAAAACAGGAAATGGATAATTAGCATCGTAAAACAGAACTCATCTTTATAAATAAACTTATTTTTGTATATTTAATTTTCCGTTTAGTGAGTGAGAGTTTCGTTTATAGCTGATTTAAGTTTGTAATTTTAGAATATGGCTTGGGTACAAAGTTGCATTATAAGAGAAAATAATGCAAAACAGTGAGGACCGGTACAACGCTGGCGGCGCGAGATGTTTTGTAGGCGTAAAATGCAAATTGTGAACGTTTCACCGTAGGACAATGCGGTCGGAGTGTTGCGCGCCTTGTAAACAGCGCGGACGTGGTTCGTTGTTCTACTTTTTTGGGTAAACGGTTGTCCGTAAGTGGCATTACATAAGCCGCCGCAGAAGTACCTACCCCTGGCATTACAATGCCTCCTTCAACGCCACCGTACATGGGATACGCGGTTACAACTTTGCTGTTTCACTCGCATAGTAATAATTCTTAAGCGTGTATATTATAGACTAGCTTCTGCCCACGACTTCGTTCGCGTGGAATAGTTACTATAGGCTAACGCTAACACGCAGCGGAAGCTCTTAGAAGAAAAAAAAAACTATTTTGAAACATTCTTCATTGGTGCTCCGTTCCTATTGGTCCTAGCGTGATCATATATAACCTTCTTTGATAAATGATCTATCTAACACTGAAAGAATTTTCAAAATTGGGCCAATAGTTCCTGAGATTAACGCGTTCAACCTACTAAACGAACAAACCCTTCAGCTTTGTAATATTAGTATACATTACTACTCTTCTCTCGTACTTAACTCTCCAGTCGTCATTCGAATTACAATTACTTTCGATAGAGTGGACCGATTTTAATGAAACAAAAATTTTGTCACTCCTGAGGATATGCTTTGTTTTTTTCACTAACAAGAATTCAGTGATGTAGCAGTGATGCGATTTCATACAAACATACAGATAGACAGACAGACATTTCTAAAAATGATTGAAATGTATTCTATTACTTATTTCTAGACACCTGCAACATTTTTTTAGAGACGATAATTACTTTTAAACTTACACATTTGACGTTATACGAATATGGCAAAAGTGTATTTTGTTTCGATGGCTACCGAATTTTCTTACAATTTCAGTTGTGACTTTTTTGACATCAGACATTGTTAGTATAATTTCGCGATTTATTTAACGTACTTGCTTGAAGTTAAATGTTTCATCACTATGCATCCAGAGCGCCTTTGTGGCAGAACTGTATTTTATGGAAATGAACGTTGAAACAACATTTGAAACGGAGCCAAATATCGTTGCATCCGACATCGCGACAGTTGTGCGGGCGTGTGTGCGAGCACGAATACCACCGCGGAACCGCGACGTGCCTACAATAGGACTACGCCTCAGTGCCATAAATATTCTTAGCTACATCTATTACAAATATAATCCTAAAATTGATAACATCAAGAAATAAAATGTCAACTAAATTTGAAATAAGGGGCGAACCCTATTTGTGGTAAAGTTGTTCTACCGAGAGCCATGTTTTGTACTCGGTGCCGATACTGTACTACCATATTAAGAGTTCGGGTTAGATTCGCGTGTCAACTGCTTTATGTATGGCCACGATTTATGTTCTCTTCCGGGGCTTGTTGTGTCTATATATTAAATAACATTGTATAGTAAATGTACACGGAACTGTTTCTTATGGTTCTAATATATAATCAAAATACAATATAAAATAATGTTTTCTTCTGAAAATGAAGTAGTGAATGAAATCTTCATTAAAACGTAATAAGCAATTATTGATAAGACAATACAAGTTCATCGTAAAACAATAGCACGTGAATCGTGATAAATATCAAAGTATTCTTTCGACTAACATGTCGGTCAATAGGCTGAGTGGGGACATGAATATGTAAAAGTATATTTGATAGTTTCATTATAAATACACTAATAGGTATTCGTGATAAATTAAATCTGGTGTTTCATTTTCTAAGAAAAACGTCTGAAATAATATAATTTACCAGGAAACCGTGGCATAGATTCAGCCGGTGACAGGTAACGTCTCTGATGTCTTCGAGACGGGTGACATTGTTTTTAGACGACTGCTCTTGTGTTGTGAGTACGTCACCAGACGTGTCGTCATTTTTGTTCAGAATAATCTCGTCGGCCGTCGTAAAAAGTGCGACGCTCTAAAATTCACATTTTTCAGTCTAGTCGAGGTCAAGGTACCGATGCGTCTATTCTTATAATGTAATGTACACATAGAAAATGCATACTTTACAAGTATAATTTTAAATGCATGTTACATTTGTTCTGTACAGGATGGGAATTATATCATCTGTTGTAAATGTTTTCTTTTCTAGTTCATTAACATCTTTATAGGTTTACCATTTAACTGTAGTTAATGTTAATCTAATGTTGACTGTCGATGTAACCTAAGATGGTTACACTCATAAGCTTACAGGGACTGGCTCTCAAGTCCAGTTGCCGGGACTCACTTATTGCTTGGAGATGGACTTTTAACTTGATAGCTTGATGTAACTATATGACTATTAGACAATGTTATTAATATACACATTTTTGGGTTTTCCCATACCCTGTGTGTTATTATAACTATGCAAATACATTTAGCATTGAATACCTATTTATCTGTAAAACTCTTTATAAGGTGACATTACACACTTTTTATTTTTATCAACACACATAAACTCTCTTTCTACAAGAGGAGGTAAGAATATCGGGGTTTATATTTCACGTTGTGGGCTAACTGGATTTTTGTGTTTTATTTTTTGGCAAGACCATTTTCTTTAATTCTAATCAGAATATATCTTCGTAAATTTCTGTTAAGTATCTCTCTAACACAATTACGCTAGCGAATGGTGAGTATACTAATACAGTTTCGAGGAATTTGCGATAAAAGATTGGTCTGCAAAATAAAACAGTGTAGTTATTAATCTTGTCAACCGTTTAATTGGATTGTTCATTAGTAAACATTGCAATTTCGTCGCATATCTAAACGAAAACAATGATTGTTCCTATGCCCCTGGTATTGCGTAATTTGCTTTGTGTTGTAACATTACAGTCTAAAAACTAATGCTGGAGATAATGCTAGACTGCTTTCTTTATGTTAAATATTGTGATTAGCATAAAAGGAGGCCTGTTGGTGATATCAATGTTCTTCGGATGTGAAGAAACAATATAATATAGATAAACAAATGAAACACTTAAAACAAATCATGCAATACAGTAAACAGAAATATGAATTAAAAGAAAAGTAATTGATTCTATAATCAAATTAAACGAATTTGTAATTTTAATATTGAAAGGACAAATTCCTTTGACAATAAGTCGTTTGTTGCAACATTCGCTATTATACGGTACGAATTTATACGAAGTATTGACTACTGTCGCAAACGATGCCATATTTACGTAGTTCCGAAATGTACTCTAAACTAAGCCTCGTCACGGCGGCGCCTGGTTACATCACACGATTGGAAAACTCGGCGCGTCGGTGATTCTTAAAGACTTGGTGCGAGATTCGACTTAGAATGAAGTGGTACCTACCAAATCTGTAATGTTTACGAAGTGGCTTTGATAAGTTTAAACATACCATATACGATATTATGATTGATGGTGCTCTGTGAAATGCCATTTATCGAAGTGCTGTACTTATGTTGTGTGTGTGCGGTATACACACGTATAAATATTCATAACGATGCGGTGAAACACGACGTGTGAGCCAAGATTGGCGGAGTCAAAGGTGCTCCGATGCACACTATGCACATTGCATCCTTAGGGTTGTCTTTTATAAGGCACACTACCTCTAGTAAAACAACAAAACATTCAAATCAAGTTTTTCAATTTAAATAGTCTTTCAGTTTTTATGAGTTTTATTATTATCTTTAATATCTGTTTATTAAAATTTCTATTATAATGAAAGTAGTGTAATAATCTTAATAAAAGTAATCTATGTTACGTAAGTTTCTGTTTTTATTAATTAAAATTATAGCCATTCGTGGTTTAAACGATTATACAAAATCGGTGCCATTACAAAAAAGTTAAATACGTATTGAAAACTTGCTTTAAAAAGGTTACGTTTTAAATGCACAGGGTTCGCTGAATTTTCGCCATCTTCCTCTTTTGTCTCGCTTTTGTTGGGTTAGGTTAGACTTGTGAAAAAAGGATAACGCGAACTTGCCTCGGACGAGCGCGGTGCCATTAGTATGAAACCTTTTTAATGCAAGTATTTAATACGTATTTTTTTATTGTAATAACACCGAATGAGTTTAGGATTAAATAAGAAAACAGTTTCATGTTATGCATACAAATTAAGTTATTTTAGGCTAGAACTGTAAACACATTACGCTTGCAAAAATAAACGCGTTCCTGCCTCCTTTTCTGAAAATTAAAACTTTAATCATTGTGACCAATTACGCATCATCGAAATGCTACTTTTAACAAATCATTTCATCTACATCCTAAAATACTGGTAACACATTTTGGATTATCTCCCGAATCTTTGTTATTTTTGCAAATAACCTAGAGCCACTAATCGTCGCATAGCGCGTTGGCGCCGTTTGCAAATAAATTTAGGGCTGTCTCGGGTATGTAATGAATTTACGGAGTGAGTTATGGACACCGGCGCCGGAGCGTGCCAGATCGCTATCTTCCATCGGATGTACTCCGCTAGACGCGTAAACACGTCTGCCCATCACATTGTTTACTATTCTTACGATGCGTTTGTTTATAAAGTCTTTCCGCGTCTAAAACCAATGATCCGATAACGCGATTTATCACGTTTATTTCTGGTTATATACCTATCTCGTAAGCTGTAGCTGTATATAATTAATGATGTATTTAAACCATAATAAAAATCACTTTATTCTCAATTCTCAAAATATCGGTATAATTTGGATATCAGAAACCACCTCAAATCGATCATTCCGCGTCTCAGTTTTAGTAGGACCACTAAAAGTTTTTAGGTAATAGTGTTATGTTCTACAATAGAGTCCCAAAGCGCGTTATCGATTTACCGGATAGTGAGTTCAAGCTTGACATGCCGTCAAATGGGTTTTAATGCTAAAAGGCTATTATAGAGTGGATCGATATGTGAACGACAATAAAGCCCGATTAGGCCTCCCACGGCAGCGGCTCAAGCCTAGGTTCGATCCCTTGGTAGGGAGCCCTTAAGTGTGTTGCTTGTGTGATACGGTGACACACAAATATACATCACTGCTACAACACTACACGATCACCCCCACACACGTGCACGCCTACACGCTTACACATGAAAGTGGAAGGGTTTACTTTTTTCCGTTATCGAACTGAAAAACTCTCAATCTTCCGATAATAAATATATAGTTGTTGAGGCGTGTATGCTTGGTACACATATACGTTTCAACAACTCATACATATATGAATGGTTAGCTTTGTTATCTAAGATAGGTCGCGATTTTGCATGCAACAGGCAACAGCCAAGCCGAGGTGTGCCGTGCACCCTTGAGCTGGTTACCAAAATAAAATCGGCTGAGTGCCTTAAGCGCTCGCCTTAGTAGTCCGGTGAAGCTGTTAAGACCTTGCTGGGTCAATAGCGTAGACATTTCGAAAAACAAAAAAAAAACGACAATAATGTCTGAAAATTGCACTCCTCTCTGCGCATTCACTAAGAGGATTATAAATGCGATGCATTATAAAATATGTGCATAATAAGATAAAACATATCGACTGTCTCGTTGGTTCTTCTCTATGACGGGGTTATTTTCGGAACCGTTAGAAGTTTTGACGCTCATAAACGCTTTCTCAGGGCCTCAAATTCAATAAAATATTTATGATTTGATTTCGTTTATTACAGGAGAATTTAAGTTAAATACGATTGATAAGTATCCTTTTACTGAATTTAGCTGTAGACTTAGTTTACTTAGAGCAAGATTTTGTTAAAACGTATACCTACAGACTACATGTACTCCGATGTCGATCTTACCAATTTTAAGCCGGTATATAAGTTTTATATTATCTCCTTGCTTTTGCGAGCTATTTAATTAAGAACCTATTATTATGCTTAAATAGCTTGTATACTGTAAAATATTCGAATGTCTTTGTGAACAAATCTGATTTATATCCTCAGTTTAATCAAGTATACAAAAATCAATAGAAAATAAACTACCTATATACTTAAAGCATTGTCCACATTATTATTCACTGAATCCAATTAAGATTAATTAAATTTTATGAGCTTTGCTATATTGAGAAATCTGGTGCTATTCAGGATGTCACAAAATGTTATTGCTCGGTCTATTTCTGTACGTAGGCAACAAGAAAGCACTGCAAAGCGTAAATTCTACCGTCGCCGTCTAGACGCCATGATTGTATAACATTTGATCCAATCAACCAGACTGGTGGGGTCGGGGAGGTCTTGCGAACAAGCCACAGACGCCGACGCAAACGTCGCTCGGATCAATTGATCGAATGTGCAATGGCTACGACATTGGTGAAAGTGCCTGCGGCTGTACGACGCAAGGGGAAGCGATAACCTTTATCTTAAATTTTATTTCCCGATGTATTAGGATAAACGTAATGAACGCGTAAATTCTGGGATATTTAGTTATCTATGTTAATGATAGAATCATATCATATTATGTGTAACAAAGGACCGACCAATCATCTAGAAAGTTCGCACAACTGAATACTTATTAACGGAGAAAGTTCTTATACCCTTGATTTTGCTATAACTTGCCACTAGATGGCGCTATAGTGTTTCAACTTTTATACTCTTCAACAGATAGGAAATGAATACGTGAACATTTGAAAAGAAAGGTTATGATTCGATGAACACTGTGGGAACGGTGAATTGAGTATTGTCTATGAAATAAAATGTCTACGAACTTAAAAACGTATGATTATCAATACATTACATGTCTGAAAGTAATGATTAAAGATATGTTTATTTTGTTATAGCACCCGACATCGTTCAAGAAGATAGTCCTGTGGTGATCACCGCCGAAGAAGACGAACACAACATGAAATGTAATTCTTTTTCAATTATTTTATATAGACTTAGTGCTTGTACATGGTGATAGCTGGTAATTTAACATCTTCATTATTTGCTTGTAAGATACTCTGGCCTCTTAGGCTTCTTCGAGAAGGAAGGTATGGTCATAATCACCACGCCAGCCCACAACTTATTTGAGATTTAACATTCCGAGTAATCAGCAATATTTCTCAGGTTCAAGTTTCCTAACGATATTTCCTTCACCGTTAGCTGATAGTGATACCAATTTAAACCAGTAAATGTACGCGAATTCCGAAAAATTCGTTGGTACATGACGTTGTTCGAACCTGGGGACATCGGATTGATATTCCATCGGTCAAACCATTTGACCCCATGACTTGATCTCAGAACTGATATCACGCAAAACTTAGAAAAATATGTATGTCTTAAATGTAGTTATTAAAACACACAGGTGTTCACTGTATAGTAACAAATTTTTAACTTAATTCTAAAGGTCTCGTAACGATTATTTCTATTACCTTAAAGTTCAGATTCGTGTGTTTTCTGAATCTAGAGATGTGTTGGCATTTTAGAGCCGTCAGGCCTTTAAAGTGTACCTATATTCTGACTTAGTTTCTGATATATAACTTTACGAATAATACTTTTTCAGATTTCGCTTCTCTTTTGACTGGTCGATCACAGCTTTGTGTAAAACGCGATGACACATCTGGAGTCCCGGTGGCACCAGGAGTCGCTACAGCACGATTTACGTTTCGTCGCCGTCATCTCTATTGGTCTATTCTTTTGAGTCCTTCGATTACCGTGCGGCCTCGTGCTCTTGCATTCTTAGATCGAATAGGAAGAGTGCTTTTGGAGCAACCGTTAAAGAAGTTACCAGGAATTCATGCGACCTATGAAGATAAAACTGACAAGGTACTTTGCACTTTGAAGTCTTTGTGTTTAATTCGATAATATCTGGAATAAATTAAATTAAACGTGGAGATACTGATAAGTTTATTTTCAGCTTTGTGGAGTTTGGCGCCGAGTTCCTCGCCAATATAAAACAATGTTACGAAATGATGAACTCCATGTTGCGCTATTGTGGGGCGACGAACGCAATAACTCTATGGACAGTTTTCTAAGCGGCCGTATCGACAGGTAGGTATGGAATTTCCGATATCAGTACCTATTATAAAACAAAGTCCTCTGCCCCGTCTGTCTATCTGTTTGTTCGCGATAAACTCAAAAACTACTGAACGGATTCTCATGTGGTCTTTAACTGTAATTTGTGAAGGTGTTGTTTTATTGTTAGAACTGAACAACGTTTGCCGGGCCCACTAGTATCTTATAAAGATGACACAAGCAAAATTTTCCTATTAAGTTTTGAATTCAATTAAATAACAGTACCTGGGCGACCGAGCGAAACTCGGTTTTTTAAAAAACATTATTAAATTAAAATAAACTGTTAGGCTTGTCTCACAAAAGTAGCGTTTTTTCACGAAAAATAAAAATATTAGAAAAGGTATATTTTTACGGCCATTCGGATTCTAACTGGGGTTACACGGATTTTCGAAGCAACCGATTTCCATCTGAGTTATTTTTCTTTTCACAGCGGCGGCGAAATTTACCTTCATATTCTAGCTATATTTTTTCATGGCCTGAAATCTCAGTTAAAAAGCTTACTATGAATAGAATCTAGCTAGGTCGATTTATCGTCCCCGAAACTACCTACATACTAAGTTTCACGGAAATAGATGACGCCGTTTCCTAGATCCTGGATATATAAATATACAAGAATTGCTTGTTTAAAGGTATTAGATAGATAGATTTAAATTAGATAGATATATTAAAATTAGACAACTAGATAGATAAAGCTATACATAAAAGTTATAGATAAAGTGGTAAAAAATTTATTCTTGGTGTTGTTGATTCGAAAGACTCATAACAACTATGGTTAGGTAGTATATATATAGTATTAATTTTATTTAGTATCACAATCAAAACCATTTTTTTATTGTTGTTTTAAAATAATATGATTTATTCATATCCAATGCATATATAAAATCATAGTAAATAAACGTTGGCTAATGGAAATATTTCAAGGAAACTAAATGCCACTGTTCACCGGCTATAGTAAATTAAATTAGCCGTGTAATTAATCACGGATACATCACGAGTTTGTTAAATACGATTCTCGGAAAATACCAATGTTTCTGAACAGAGTATAGTGGTTATGTGAGAACTCAATTGATTCGTTCTTTCAATTACAAACGCCGTAATCTGTATCTATTAAAGAGTCTGTGGAATATAAATCTCACTTGTTAAGAACGATTATTTAAACAATTCATGAACTCGGATAAACTTTAAAGTGATCTATTGTTCTTTTATTGAACATAAAATCTTGTAAAAATAATCAATAGCTCAAGAATTTAACACGCTAGATTAAATCGGTCTTCTTTTAAATTACTATATAGACTTTGGAAGAATGGTAGCGACTAACGTCAGAGAATTATTGATGTGAATTGTTGCTTCAATAAATATAAGATGCATTTAAACCCATTTGACATGAAGTTTATGGTTTACAAAACTATTATTACAATGGTTTTACCTAATTGTTTGTTATTCTAAATTATCATAAAGATATATTACTTTGTTTATGAGATATAATTTTTGAAACACTTAGGATTAATTCTCTCTCATCTTCCTAGGTTATATTTTATTGTTATTTAATTTTATATTGAACCTAACACGAAGGTTGCGGGCGATCGTTGATTTTAAATAAAATCAGTTTAAAGAATTAATTATAAAGGTACAGAGTAAAAAAAAATATAGAAAAAGAAATGTTTTCTAGTTAAAGATAACGTAAATAAATATTTTATTGTTTGTAGAAGTACATACCTACTAACCTAAGATAGAGGGAACCAATGTAAAATGTTTCAGTATTCCCACTTTATATATAAATATTTCGGATTATTTGGTTATGAATGTAAATTTTGGATTGAATTATCATTACAATAAGCATTTAACTATGAAAAAACTCATGATGTTATTTAGTTCACTGTTTGTGGTAGCTGTAATAATGATCGATAATTATTTGTAGGCATATAAATATTATTCTACATATGTTTTAATATTATCCATATACATTGTATTATATACATTTTATTTACATCGATGCTAGTATAAAATTATCAAGAGGGTTGTGATTATAATGTTAGGAATCCTTAAGCCACGATTTCTATGTTTCAGGTATCCAGCACTAACATCTGAGATGTTTACTACACTATTGGAGCCAGAGCATCCACCACCAACTGCTGGACAAGGTGCTTGTATAGATTCTCGACCGTCAGATCACGAAGATGGTTGGTGGGGAGGAACAGCTGTAATCACTGGAGTGGCTGGTGCTACACCAAGCCTTTATTTGGCACTTGTGTTTAATGGAATTTTTCCAAAGACAGCTGCTTCCTCACAACTCGTTAGAGTTGTGTTGACCCTTTCGGAAAAGAATCAAACAATAATTGATCAGGTAATTGAATGTTCAGAACTCAAATTACAATAAATTGGAGTAAAAGATTTTTTTTAAAATAAGTAAATGTTTTTTGTTAAAATGCTATCATTGTTGCTTTTTTCCTGATAGGGTAACTATTGAAAAACAATTAGTTATAGTGAAATATGTACTATAGTTGGTAAAATGTTCAATGCTGACATTATTAAATATTGTCAATTTTACAATCTTATTATCTGCTCTTTATTAGGTACAAAAGATAAACAAGCCAAACTACGATTTCAACGTGCTTGAAGTATCAACACCAGTTACTGCTGCAGAACTCCGTTCATTAGCAAGAGGTCGACTGTTCCTTTCGATTGAATCTGTTGGAACACCCGAACGCCGGATTGTTGGCAGTGTGAGGCAGAAAGCAGCTTGCGAGCTATTCCATACTCCGTTAGTAGCAGAAAGGGTACCAGCGTCACCAACTCCTGAAGGACTTGCTCTAATTTATATTGACAAAGAAGGTTCACTCGTTTATGACATACAGGTATGTACAATAATTGTTTTTTTCTTTATAGCATAGGAGGCAAACTAACAGGTGGGTCACCTGATGTTAAGGGATCACTACCGTCCATAGACACTAGCAACACCAGGGGGGTCTCAAATACTTTGCCAGCTCGTGTTTGGGGGTATGGGTGGGTGAAAGGGGCGGGCAGGTGGCTGACCGAACGAAACGCAACAATGCATGCATTTTTACTTCATGTCGGTGTTTAAGTGGGTCGGGTGGTACCACCCCGGGCGAGTTCACCCATTCACGTTGAATCCAGTAATAGCTTAAACGTGACTCTACCACCTTATAATGTATTTTATTTGAATACTACTGATTTTCTCATCACTATAGAACTGGAAATAAAATATAGACAATTATTGACGGGATGTGCTTCTAGTACTTTAAGAGAAATTCTTAATTTGTCACGATTTTACAAATCATCTAGAGTTTCATAACGATTTTCAAATAGAAGTTTTTTTTGGGAAATTTTTGGTTAATGTATTGTTGTGTTAGTACACAACATGTGTATGTAAAAAATATGACTGTAAATATTTTCCCAGATGGATAACTTGAGTGTATCTGATCCAAAAATTACACTGGTGGAGGAAGAAGGCAAGCGACATTCCCAAGTTGAGATATTGGACACACGTATAGGCGTTCTAGCGCGACCCAGTGCAAGAATTTTTCAGCCCTTGTATGAAGAGACACTCGCAGTACATATAAGCGGAGATGCAGGTAAAATGAATTTTATATATACATTGGAGCTTCTTCTTCTACTTCCAAGCGTTTTCCCGGCCTGGTGCCAGGTTCCACTTTTCTACTCAACTTTGTCCACCTTACCCGGTCTTCGACATCCTTTTGAGTGAGGTTATTTTCCTTCATGTCTGCCTTCACCACGTCCAGCCATCGTTTTCTGGGTCTGTCCTGGGACCTTGGGTCTAGTACAGTAATGTTGAGAAATATACTATACACATACATAAATATGATATACACAGTGGAGATACCAATAAAAAACGGAAATCCATTAATTTTGGTACATGAATTGACTAAAATTTGTTGTAAAATCCAATCATTTTACACAACATTTTGTGCGTATCATCAAGCGATACAACTACTTTTTATACTGTTTACTGTTTTATTATACTCGTATATATGAATTTATTACGAATTCTCAGGCCCTCCAATGATGCGTGGACGACTGACATCACGCCTTTTGCCTGACGCGGCTGGTTTGGGACCTGCATTATTGCGCCGGACTAGCGTGGCACGTACTCCCAATACGATGACCGGTCTTGCCTGGTTCTCCGTTGATGGTTTATGCGGACTGTACTATGAGGTATCATCTATTAATATTTATAATTCTAAGGTTTATTTTATTGTAATGTATTGTGCTAATTTAATAAAATGGGAATAAAGGTCCATCCACCCACCACCATACCATCATAAAATCCATCTTTTCTGCTCCATGAATTTGATAGCGATAGTACTATTTTGGAATATAAATCACTATATATTATAAAAGAAAATCCTCTGCCGTCTCTGTTCGTGATAAATTCAATAATTACTGAACGGATTTTCATTCATTTTTCACTAGTAGATAAAGTAATTCATGAGGAAGGTTTATATAATGTGTCAATGTGTTTTTTTTATTATCAGAACGGGATAACGTCCTCCGGGCCCGCTAGTATGTAATACGAGAAGTTATAAAGGGCATATTATATTTATTTGTCAAAAATCTTATTCAACTGTTGTCACATGACCCGGTCGTTTAATAAAGAGGACTGGTAGAAACAATTTTGTAACAATCTCAAAGAACAGTACGCTAATAGATGACATTTAAAAATTTCAATTGTCACGATTCCCAAGATATGTTTGGTTTTTTAATTGGTGTTGAGACAGTATGATGAAAATAAGTTCGTATTCGTGTTGTTATTATTGCATCATATATAAAGTAACCTTATTCAAATGCTGATGACTCGTTTCTCGTAAGAAAATCAATAATTCCTGAATATGAATACCTAAATATTAAAAATTTCCTATACATATCTTTATGGGTACATATTCAGAGTCATTAATGGTTGAGTCCACACATCCCAACTTCCTAGCTAATAGTATGAATATAAAAGTGAATTTGCTTATTAGTTAAGCTAGTAGGTACGTCTTAACCACTTAATTGATTATTATGAAATGTTATATATACACTTTCAAGCATACAGAAATGAGCATAGATACATAGATAAATAGAACATAGATATCTTTTATATCGAAAAACAATAGTATTTCCGAAGTATATGTTAACTCTGGATTAATGCCAGAGGAGCCGCAGGCCAAAGCTAGTTTTATATATAGATCATGCAAAACGACGTACACAAAACTGAAAAGCTAAAAAATGTGTAGTATATATATATAATAATTTGTAGAGCATTTTCTAAAGTGCGTCTGGCTAGTTATCCAAATAAGTGCATTGCGGCACTTGTATTTGAGAGCTAGCCCGCTTTTTTTTAACGTGTTAAAATCCTGTATGTACACCCACTCTCCCGGGGTAAAAAGTGGATAGTGTCAGATTATAAATCCAATATAATATTGGCTTTTATAATACACCCGCCATTTTAATGAGGCAGTCCTAGGAGCCATCCGGTGTCTAGTGTCACTAGGGCCAACTTAATTAGGAAGCTGTCAGGTACACACTGACCGTCATTCTGTCCACCGAAATTGTGCAATGGGAAGATACATCGCCGAGCGGACCGTTGGTGCGGCTATCCAAGGGGAATTGCGTAGTTCGATCCCTTGCCGCCCAAACAATACGGTCGGACGGTACACCGTGGGGTCTTAGTTCGTGCGAGTCCGATATAACCCATCCTTTTTCCCGAGAGGGTTGCGTATCCATAAGGGATTTTGCCAACGTTAATAAAAATAAAGCTTAACTTGTCACTGTAAGTGATTTACATCGTCTATTTAATGTAAAATGAGATATTATGTACAAAACGTAAATCTATAAAGTGGAAAGCAATAGTTTTATTAACACAAATTCCGAATATTTCAGACCGTGGTGACAGGAAGTAACTCTCGTGCTCATTCTTCCTGGTGGTTAGAGACACATGCGGGCGGAGAAGGCAATGTACGAGAATTAAATGGTGACGAGGGATGGGTACTTGAACCTACAGCGGCTGAATTGGTAGCCTTGCATTTTGGTGCTGCTTTCCTTGAACTACGTTCGCAAGACAATGTTACTGTTTGGTTGCGCACGCGAGTACCACAGGTTAGTTAGTTTTTTTTATATCTAAAATCACTTTGCCTTCATAAGTTGAATATTATACTTCAATCATACTTGTATATTAATTTATGTTATAGACATCAATTGTTTGTATTAAATATTTGTTCGTTTTATATACGCTGCTAAAGTGTGGATGACGAAACTGAAGGTGAGGGTTTATCTATGATAAAAAATAAATACTTTTGTTTAACATGTTAAAACATTATGTAACTAAAATATTTATCGAACATTCTTCACTCGTCTTCTATACGTTGTTAGTTCAGTTATCTTAATTATCATTTAAAATTAATTCCAGTATTCCTTAACTTTGGAGAAAGTGTTTTATAAAATATACTTAATATTAAAATATAGACGAATCAATTATGTATACATGTCTAAAGAAAAAAGGGAATACATAAAATTTTCCTTAACTATTTTAGATAAGCGTGCCAACTTCATGTCTCCCAGCGGTGCCAGACACGACAGACAATGACTTGAATGCCAAATATACTCCAGGACCCTTAGAAGATCAACTCTCTGATTACGCTATATACCGTATGAACGTAGGATTCTGTAAGCAAGGGGAGAAGTTTTATAAGCTAGGCGAAACTTGGACTGATACTGAGGTAACCGTTAATTAAGGCTTTATTATTAATTTACAAAAACAATCGTTTATTACACTCAAATATTTTTTTAAATCACATTGCATTGGTGGTTTGAAAACAGTTTGTGTTACTTTTATATATAAGATAGGACCATAACCATAACTTAGTGGTAGGACTTCTTTCAAATCCGCGAGCTGCTAGATTAAATTCTCAAGTTGAAAATCTGCACTTGTCTGTATCGGCAGCTGCACATGAGGGCCAGTCCCCTTTGGGTATGGAGTGCCTATTACTATTGTTATATTATCACATAAAATTGCCATAAACTAGACAGCCAAGGCACATTATGTGGCGTTTGAACACTGGATCCTCTGGGTACCACTGGATCATCCACGCCTCACAATATATAGGAAGCTATTTTAGTTTATTAAATACAAAATAATGCGTGGAGTCCCTCCGCGCCGAAGATGTAAAACTTCGTAATGTGGAAATGAAAATAGGAACGGGTAGAAATCGATTTCTATTGAAATCATAATGTTTCTTAATAAAGACAAAACGTTATTAACATTCCTTACAACTCAAAATTGATCGCATCTTTTAATTATCATTTTTGAGTGGAGAAATATCCAAATCTATAATATTTACAATGGGATTATGATAACTAAAGTAAGGTAAGAATTGTTTGAGTTCTATTTTTTCAATATTTCTTGCTAAAACTGAATCGTGGAATATTGGACGCTACTTGTTGTTAACGCTCGCGTTGGCCTGTAAGAGGTATGTTATGCGCATGCGTTCAAGTGTCACACAATTATTCTCGTTCTGTCTCTTTGTATTCTCCCTCTCCAGGAACGTTGAAAATTTAACGCAACAGTGCTCTCATACTCCCTCCATGGTGGCGTTAAACGTTTAACGCAACCTTGCTGGAAGTCGCATTAGAAATTCCAGTTCAAAATAATATTGTATTAATTCCGTACTTATAGAAATTAAGAAGCATGCAATTCTGTCTACATTAATAATTTTATGATTTGTTCTTATTTTGCAGACATGTTCGAAATGCTGGTGTGTATTGGGCATGCCGAGATGTGAACCGGTACAGTGTCCTCAGGTCAATTGTCTTGTCCCAACTATTCAGCCACCCGGGCAATGTTGTCCTATTTGTACTAGTAAGTATTTAATTTTTTTTACAAATATGTAGGCACTTACGACAGTTTTGTATTCTAATTAATGTAGGTGGTAGAGCCACGCTGAAGTTATTATTGGTTTTAGCATGATTGGGTCGACTCGTCCGGGGTAGCACCACCCTCTCACCGAAAACCGACGTGAAGCAACAGTATTTGCATTGTTGCGTTTCGTTCGATCAGTGATAGCGCCGGAGACCCATATCACCTCCCCTGTCTTCTCCCTTCCCCTCTCCTCTAACCCCCCTCTTTTTCTCTCCATTCCCCCAAACGAAGACTGGTAACGCAATTGCGAGTCCTCTTTGGTTGCTTGTGTATATGGACGGCGGTGATCGCTTAACAACAGGTGACCCGTCTGTTCGTTTGCCTTCTATATGATATAAAAAAAATACAGTTAGTTAAAAAAAAACCTGTACTAGGATTTCAAGTTTTTGAAACCAGATATCACCGCCTATATTATAACCATATCGTTTTTCATAAAGTTGTTGAATAGGTATAATTAATTGATTATAAAAACTATTAAAAGTTTTAAAACTTGATAACTATTTCTAAATCCTTTTGATCAAGAGGAACTGATGATTCTGATCAGTATCATTTCCAATTCCCGTAACACGTTTTTTAAATGGTATTATTAGGGAGGCCGGTGAAGCTGTTACGACCTTGATAGGTCAATAGCTTTTTTTATATGTCATAGGAGGCCAACGAACAGGTGGGTCACTTGATGTCAAGTGATCACCACCGTCCATAGTCACTTGCAACACCAGGGGGGTCGCAAGTGCGTTGCCAGCTTCTGTTTGAGGCGACGCGGGAATGGGGGAAGGGGAAGGGAGGTGTGTCTCCTGCGCTCTCACTGACCGAACAAAACGCAACAATGCAAGCACTGTTACTTTACGTCGGTTTTCTGTGAGAGGGTGGTACTAGCCTAATCAGTTAAAAAAAGGGATTATTATTTATATTATCTTTTATCTCTCATACTTTATCATTTTCTTCAAGCAAGATCAAATACAATGGATATTTATTAATTGTCATTGTTACTGAATAAATATTATTTATTTATCATACAGAGCCATTTTAAAGTTATTTTAGTTGAGAATGTTAGAATATTGCAACAGTATTGAAGCTATTGGTAAAATGATACTGAAGCAAACATTCGCATCGAGGAGACCCCTAAGCGGTTTTCGCGGTGCTGTCCATAAAAACCTTTTAAAACCTCTCGTCGATGCGCATGCTTGTGTGAGTGTGCCGTTTTCGAGTATTTGTAGGTACTTTCTGTATTGTCTCTCATATTTATACTTTGTCAGACGAGATTGACGTCAAACGCTAAAGTCTATAGAACATATAAAAAGTAAAAAAATAAACCGTCACGTGACGCCTGGCACATGTGAAACATCGAAATTGTTTTGTATAAGTTGTATGCCTAAAAGAAGAGATTACGACAGGAATCAGCTATGGAATAATGAAAAGATAAAGCATTATAAATGTGTTCCATAAACTAATGACTGTTTATTAATTTTACTACATAAATATTCATTTTTATTGAATACAAAAATTCATCTAGCCGCAAACGTGGTGCGTTTGGCGGCATTTATCAAAGAGCGCTAAGTTGTGGGCGCATACCGCGTGATATAAGTATAACGAGTGGCCGACAAAACAATTTGAATCTTATATTTGCACAGATAGGGTTACAAATGTTTTTGAGTATTTTGTGAAAAGTTTGTGTTTTGCGTCGTCACATCGCGACAAGCCAACAATCAGGTTTACCTGCGCCTATAGATGTTTCACATTTAAAAAAAACGTATGTTTTATCATAAATTACACGTTACTCCAGATTCAACGACTGCTGTATGGAGCGAGACGGGTAGTTGTGTTCTAGCTGGTCAGACCTACGCTCCTGGCTCCTCCTGGCATCCGTACTTAGTTCCGGGCGGATACGATACCTGCGCTATTTGTACGTGCAATTTTGCCACGAAACAAATACAGTGTCCTCGAGTCCAGTGTCCATCATTACGTTGCAGTGAGAAAGATGCCTATAGAGCTGACAAGAAAGATTGCTGTCGTATTTGTCCAGAGGTGAGGAATGTACAGTTATTACTAATTTATATGTTATTGAACACCGACTCACTAAGCGTATCTATATTGTCATAAAAAAAACTATCTTTTGCTCGCGGCTGCGCTTAAATTAATGTTGATATATCCAGGGATAGTATTTTTTTAATAAAACCTACCCCATGTTCTTTTCTGTGATACTGCATGTAAATCATATGTAAATGTATATGTAAATCACAATTTGATGATCGATTGAGTATTTAAGGCGTAAAACGTAACAAACAAATAAATTCACAATCGCATTTATAATTATTAGTAAATATTTATAGATAGAATGAAATAAGCTAGTAGTCATATTTCTTTTTGTTTTTATAGAGATTACAAATATTATTTTTCATGTTTTCAGGCGAAGTTGAAAAAGCCTGAAGAAGAAACACCTAAAGATCAAGGCACACCGAGGACCGCTGAAGAGATTTTAGCAGAAGGAGGCTGCAAATTTCCTGATGGACCACTGCCCAACGGGAAAGAGGTGCATCCATCGATACACTCTCACGGGGAGCAAAGATGTGTCACTTGTCGGTGCAAGGTAAATATTGAAAAGTGTTAATAACTGCAATGCTTCCTCTGATCACGATTTAAAATTGCCCTACTGACTTAATAGTCATAGGTTCAATAACCTTCCAAATAATTTGTCTTTTGTACTGATTTGTTCTTATTTTCGTATACAATCGAACTAACAACAGAACAATTCTACAAATCGAAAGAAAGTAATCACCACGCCCACTCAAAATGTACTGGCATTTTCAAACCCTAAGAAATCCATATTTGTAATATTTTCTCAAATACGATGGTAGTAAAAGATTATTTCTCAGTTTTAATTTTCCTCTTGATATTTTCTTCACATTCAATCACTAATTATATGTCAATTTCGCGAAATTCGATCGAACCTGTGGACGTCATATCTATATTCCACCAGTCAAACAACTTGACCTTCACGACGACTAGTCATTGAATGATATGGTGGGGAATCTCTACGTGATGATAATAATATATACTATCATTAACATCCCTGTATGGCTTTTTAACACTTTAACTGCCATGCCGTAATCACATGTTTCTTTTTAAGCACGGCACGAATTAATTTTTTCAATTATAAAAAGCTCTTCGATCACAATTTACACCGTAGCGAATCATATAGGACCAACATGGCTATGAAAGTATTGAGATATACGATTCCCTAGGAAGCATATTATTATAATTTGAGTTCTTGACGGGATGTTGAAATTTCATGTAGTGTTTTTTTTTATGTTTTATTTATAATCTTATTATATTTAGCTCTATATTTTGTAACATTGGTGGTGTTTTACGTAATGTCTTTTGGTTATTGTGCACAAGTGAAGTGGACGAGAAATAGAACTACGGAGGATTCTGACTTGCCACAAAAACCACCTGTAACATTCTATCAAGATGGCCACCAACTTGTTAGTTCATTGAAATGGTCGCAAGAAATTTGTAATATTATTATTACCTACTCGACAATGTTAGTAATAATGTACTAGAATATTGGTTGTCAAAGATATATGATTAGAATTTGAATGTTTCTGAATAGGATGGCGAAGTGACGTGCGTGCGTAAGAGGTGTAGTCGCACAGCGTGTCAGAAGCGAAGACGTGTAGACGCTTGCTGCGCGTGCACGCGGCATCGGCGGCAACGTGCACCGCGCCTCGACAAGGCGCACCCGCCGCCGCCGAGCTGAGCGCCTTCAAAAGGCGTAACCTTCGCCGGACACAGTATTACTGCGCCCGACCCCGTCTAAACCCCCAGACTGCTTCTAGGCTAAGTGGCTGAGCGTTCTGCTCTACAGACTGACGTATATTTCTATGTGCTATTTGAATGTCTCTAGGTTTACGTTGCGGCGTGACGTCGCCTGACGCCGAACCGATCGACCGGCTCAAGCGACGCGGTGCGACCAATCCAGCGATTTACAATTCCGTAAACAGATTTGTTTGAAAGTATCAAATTGATATTATATTTAAATGTCTCTGTATATTTCCATACTCATATAGAAGCCTGTTTTGTACGTATCTGTGGGTTTGTCTGTCGTTCGGTTTGGTCATGATGGAATAAATTTCGAGTGTAGGAAGGGGCGGCCGCGCGACGGCTCTGAGTCGATGATGGACAAAAGATTTACTGTGTGTTATTAAACGGCGTTGAATATTTTCTTACCCACCGGTATTTAATTGGTATTATGAGATATCCCGAAATTTTATAGGCGCATAATGATCCGATACTGACTTACGTGTTGTAGTATTTATTAATCGTGTAAGGAAGGCTAGATCGCTCGGTACCAGATCAGTGAAGATGGAAGCGCGGTCGATAATAAATGTGCCATATTTTATTAATTGTAAATATAAATTATAATACTACTTATGTGCATATTTATTTACATTTCTGACTTTGTGTGCTACGAGATGATCGCCACTTCAGTGGGCTGTTGTATGTGACCCATTGTAAACATTATTTTATTGGTCGCCTTGTTTGTGCATTTGCTTTAGATTTGTAATCTTATTATCTTATATAATACAATTTATAGAATCGCACAAGCGTGCTTATGTCTAAGGGAATGAGTAACATTAATTTTCTATGTTTATTTTCTTAGTCAGTAGATTACCCACGAGAGTTATCTAACAATATATAAGTTACATATATAGCATGATAAATAGTATTTTTTGTTAAGGCTATTTTGTTAGCATTCTATTGAGGTGAAAATGCGATTTTCTAAAACAATATATTTTGTAAATATTAATAATATTATAATTTACATTTTTAATGTTGTATACTTTAAAAATATAATATAAACGGAATATACTGACATAGATGACTAGTTGTAAGAATATTTACTTATGTTTAATAATCGTGACTAGTTTTGTTTAATTACCTAGATTAAAGATATAGTTACGTAATTAAGGAAGCTAGTCCAAATGTTACGTTGTGATGGGAATGAATGCCATTTAGCTAGCAATACGTTTGTTTGAATATCGATATATAAGAAGTTATTATTAATATTTTTAGGTTACGAATGCCTCAATATGGTATTGAAATGTATTGATGCAAGTGATTACCGGAGGATTGTATAACGCCGTTTCGGACTTTACGCGCGGGCGCTAGATGGTGTTTATATGGGACTGATTGATGTAAGAACGCCAAAGTATAATTTGTGAAGATAAAACCTGAGGGGAATAATTTAAAACGGTGCGATATATTAATTAAGGATTCTTATTTCGAGATTACCAAAATAAACATTTCGTTATGTGAAACTCGTTTCGCTGTGGGTTCTAGTCTGTCTAAATTTGTACGACTACAATTTTTAAACGATTTTATCGGCTATAACAGTTTGTCACGTTTCAAATGATTACGTAAATCGAAATTAGACAAGCTGATTCTTGTTTATTTTTTTACGTAACATGAATATCATTCAATTATATAAGAACAAGAGTTTAATATCTACGTTTTAGAGTATTTTTTGTATAATCTAACAATAGGAAAGTAGTCACCTATGGCTTGCTAATAACATAACTAATGGCCGTAAAGAACCTATGAAATCGCTTGTAATGCGTTGTTTTTTCTATTTTATAATTAATTATCGTTCAATATCACCTTATTGTAATCGTATTGATGATACAGAAGTTAAATTATATAAAAAAATGAAAGTATTTCAAGAAAAATTCAATTTTGCCACATATCACATAATTAAGTGTGCATCCAACTAATAGATTGTAAATCAGTTAATCAAATATTATTAAATAAATGACCTGAGAACAATACTCACTTGAATTTTCTTCTAAACCGCCCTTTAGGTGTATTAAAGAATTTAAAGTATGTTTACTCTTTATGTCGAAATGGTTTCCTTCCCTTTAATCCCTAAAATAACCTTAAGATCGACTTACAGAGACTTGTATAGTTACACTTAAAGCGTAAAGGACATAATTTCAGTACTGAAATTAGGTTTTGAAAATTAGTTTAGTTAAATAATGGAATAAAATATTTTTTCAATGAAAATTAATAAAAAAGTAATTGATTGAAAAAATGAATCTTTCTTTTTGCTATTATTATAATCTATAAAAAAGAGATTAAATTTGACTTTTCTTATTTAGAAATTTGCATTACTGATAACAATAGTGAAACATAATTTCAATAATCAATTGGAATGTTTTGTAATCCTCTAAGTGTATATAGGCGTAGTATAGACACATCATTTTATATTCGTAAAGATTTATTATAAAGTTGTACGTACAAACATACTTTAATTATATATTACATAGAGATGAAGTAGACTTATTTATAAAAGTATAGGCAGTAGCTTCATAATCAGATCATAATTTCAAGCCTTGATGGGATTTGTTGGATTATTTACTTTAATATAAGAAAATACTTTCTACAGTGAAGATTTAGTCATTCCTCTTAGTGTCTTCGCCATGGCGTCTGCGACAGCATCGGCTACCTGAATTGTGGAGTTCACACCCATTAAGCCGATACGTAAAGTTTTCCCTGCAGTTGGGCCTAGCCCCGGAAATATTAGTATATTATATCTGAAAAAAGAAATTTAAATTAAGCCTTATTTTTAAATATTATCTTCTGCCCGCGACTTCGTCAGCGTGAAACAACTTTGGGTTAACACTAGCATGCAGCGGAACGTTTCAAAAGGAAAAAAAGGACTTTGAAACATTGGTGTTCCGATCCTATTGGTCTTAGCGTGATGATATATAGCCGATAAATGTGCTATCTAACATGAGATGAGCGCATTCAGCTAAACAAACAAATCCTCTGGCTATATAATTAGTACGTGGATTGTATGATTCCGTAAAATATCGCCTAACTCGAACAATATAGTTTGATTAAACTTTAATAAGATTTTTAATAACCCAGCGTCATTTGTTTCTACATATCTTTAATTAAATACCTACATATTTCAAATTGTCACTGTCGAAGAAAATTGTTATTTTCCATTAAAAAGTAACTTCATTTATAAAAGATATATAACACTTAAAAATAAAGGTACTTACTTTGCCCTCATATATTTGGAAAACTCGACATAGTCATATCCTTTAGGTAGAACTATTGTTGAGACAGTGTCCAGTCGATCTTCAGGCTTAGGAACAAGGAATTTGAATGGCAGCTCTTGTATTCGCTTATGGAAATGAGCTGTGGTTGCTGCGTGACGAGCCCAAGCCTTTGGTAGAGTTTCTTTAACGATTTCCAGAAGACATTGTCGAAGAGCCCATATAAGAGGTGGACTGAGGGTATGGTGATATCTAAGGAATTAGATTTATATTAAAGTAAATAAAAAATGTTGAAAATAGCAGATTAAAAATCGATTTATGTTTAAATTGCTAACATCAGCCTTGAAGAGCAAGCCCTAAGAAAATAGACTACCAAGTAAAAGTTTTATTAGATACCTTGATTACTAAACAATATTTTTTATAACGTGTTCATAATTAAAAATATACAACAAGATATTGTTTCTTTTTTTTTAAGGTATATATTAATAAGTCTATTAATTACTAGTTTACTTACGACCATGTGTTGTCATAACAATTCCATTGTTCTGCGAGTAATTTTATGTCAAAATAAAATGGAGGTTCATGTTTTCTACTATTGATTTTTGTTCTGTAAATAATAATATAATTTTTATTATGCTGTTAGGTTTTTAAAAATACATATGTACATCATAATCAGCCTATAAACGACACACTGCAGTCATAGGTAAAGCCTGTTCTTGGTTAGTATTATGGTCGTTAGACCATGACTTAATGTAAATCGAATTGTACATTGGTAAATTATTCCGTTTTAAATTAAATTACTTACAAAGCACGCTTGCTAAATGCCACAGGTGATATTCCAGCAGGACCACTGAGAGCCTTTTGTGTCGAAGTATAAACTGCGTCAATATCCCAATCGTCCATAAAGAAAGGAACAGCTCCCAATGACACAACTGTATCTACTAGTAAAAGAGTGCCATACCTGTAATTTTTTTTAATATAATTTTAAAAAGAGTTAATAACGATTTATTTTTATTTCATTACAGGTCATATAAGTAATACTTACTTTGATTATTAACGAATATTAAATAAGAAAATAATATACAATAATTTATACCATTAAATACCTACTGTAAAATCTTTTTCTACTTGCATTATCGTTTTTAAAAATAATATAAAAGTACCTTAATTTAATTATAATAACGGTATAAGATTATGTAATGTTTACTATATAAATAGTAAATATAAACAATGTTTACTGTGAAATTACAGGAATTAATTCGTTTACACACGTACAGGAATTATCGATATTAAATATAATAAAAACCTTATAATCTAATAAATGTCATTTTTGTCTTCAATCTTTAACCACCACCGTACATCATAACATATTTAGGCGTCTCGATCTGAGGTCAGCTGATGGGTAATATTAAAGTGGGGTAAACTAGTCACAGTGATTCTTTTCGTTTACCGCGTTTCGGGACTAGCCCGTTTATATCCAACTTGAAGACCTACATAATAGACATAACTGCTGTTAAATTGTAGACCTTGGTGGTCGTCGGATAGGTGATCGTCGTTGTTTCTGAATTGTACTATAATTACTATCAAATAAAGTATAGTCATTTTGTTGTACAATAATAGAAGTAATACTGTTGTAATATAATAGAAATTATAAATTTTTACAAAGAAAAACAAGTTTAATATCGAAAGATACTAAAGACAAAATAAGGCACTAAAAAGCGAAAATAACCAAATAATTCAATTTAAAAAAATGTATATGCTAACCACTATTCATAGCTTCATTGACATAATATTTCAATAACAGTAGTGGTTACTGACCGGTAGACAGATAGACAGGAATATAGGTGTTCACACGTATACAGGAATTCATTTACAGAAATCACAGAGATCAGCTTCTAACTCCGCGGGGTCGTCTCAGTCTACCTCCTTGCGGGAGCGGACGAGGAAACTGCTCGAGGCGTATTGCCTCCTTCAGTGGCTTATCCTTTGCAGCCCGTGAAAACGGGCCGATCCTTAGGGTGCACATTTGTGCATTGACTGTGGTGTTGGGTTCGTTGCGACATCTTTCGGGGTCGTTAAGAGGCAATGAGTCAGGAATCTGTTGAGGTTGAGGCTTGAAGGGCCACCAATTCTTCTTCTGGCTTCATTCGGAACATAGAGTGGAATTCTATTTGGCTTTATGGCGTCTTTGCGTGGGAGGGTTGTTGGCGGGTGCCATAAGGCTTCCCGTTGCCGACTCCTCGACATTCACTTGGGCAATTGGCACCCTCGCTTTACCGGTACCACGTGTCCGGGCGACTGTGCCTGCTCTCAGGTTTCTCCGTTCCTTCTTAAATACCGGACAGGCGATCCGGTTGTTGGAAGGATGAGCGCCCCCGCAATTTGCGCAGGTAGGCGGTTCTTCTAATGGGCGCTTACATAGATGTGCGAGGTGAGGGCCACCGCATCGCACGCATGCGACTGGTCGGTGGCAGTTGTGGGAAGAGTGCCGGAACTGCTGGCAGCGGTGGTGTTCAAGCGTTTAATAAATTTTAGTTTCAGTTTACTCTGAACAGTCGATCAGTTAACCCGTGTTTTTATTGCTCTCCAAAGTAGCTCTCCCGCGACCCGACTGTTACATTAATCATTGGCCTTCCGAGCCGTATAGTATAGTATAAGTGTTAGCGAGTGACTCGTATCGTAAGTACAAGTGGACAAAAGTTGTGAGTATTGTGAACATTATTAAACATTTTTGAAGTTATTATAAAATTGAACCATACGTTTGTTTATTCCTGTTTTTATACATAAAGTGATTAAAAGACTTATTGACTTTGAGACTTAGAAATATTTGAATTATTTTGCAACGTGTACAATTAACTACAGTTTTAATTCCTATTGAATATTAAATAATTATTGAAAGGATAATCGTAAATAATGGAAGGTTTAATTAATATACAAGAGGAACTCAAGAGTAAAATATCTAATGGATTTACAAACTTTAAAAAATCCCCTAAGGATCGAATAACTACATCTTATATAGAAACGAGATTAGAACAGTTAGAAAAACAATGGAGTTTATTCGATAATAATCACTTTCAAATTATAAGCAAGATAGAGAAGGGAATAGACCTCGCATATTTAAATAACAATACTTACAACATTGTAGAAGAAATGTATATGACATATAAAGTAGATTTAAAAGAATCGTTGAATAAATTTCAAGTGCACACACGTCAAAGTACAACTGATATTGGTTCACAAAAGGAGGATTCTGCTGTTGTGAAATTACCTAAAATAATATTACCTACTTTCTCTGGACAGTATATGGAATGGCAGACTTTTCATGATTTATTTGAATCATTGATTCACAATAATACATCTTTAGCTGAAGTACAAAAACTACATTATTTAAAAGGACAACTGACGGGAGAAGCGGAGCAGTTGTTGAGACACATTCCCGTTACAGGTGTCAATTATGAAACATGTTGGCTTCAACTAAAGAAGAGATATAGCAATAAGCGTTATATCGCCAATTGCATTCTCAAGCGTTTGATGAGTCAAAAGTCACTGACGTCAGAATCTTCAACAAACATCAAGAACATGTTAGATACAACAAATGACTGTTTAAATGCACTACGAAACCTAGGTATTGATGTGTCGACATGGGATATTATAATAATCTACTTTATTTCGTTAAAATTAGACAGTGAAACAAGAAAACAGTGGGAACAAAAAATAAGCGAATATACTGATACTTTTCCAACTTTAGAAGAATTTAAGATGTTTTTAGAGTCCAAGTTTAGATCATTAGAGTTTTTAGAACCTAATATAAAGGAAAGTAAACCGAAAGAGAAGGTAACAGAAAAGTATAGAGTATTTAAGACAACCACTGTTTCTTGTCCGTTTTGTTCAGAGAGTCATTTACTGTACCACTGTAAGAAGTTTTGTAAGGAGAGCTACGGAAGCCGCTACGATTTTGTACAAAAACACCGATTGTGTTTTAACTGTTTCAGTAGTAATCATTCGGTGTATCATTGTAAGCGAAGTACAAAATGTAGCAGATGTGGTCGACGCCATCATTCGTTAATTCATCCGGAAGGAAGTGTTAGTACTCCGCTTAACGCAGTTTATAATCCAACGGAGTCTCACCAGAAGAAGAGTGATGGACAATCGTCGACTTGTATAGAGCAAGTGATTTCTAATCATTTTTATTCACCTGGTCATGTAATTTTAGCAACGGCTGTTGTTAAGGTAGTTAGTCATAAGGGATATTGTTATTTGTTTAAAGCATTACTGGACCAGGGTTCTCAAGCCTCATTTGTTACGGAGCACTGTGCTCAATTATTGGGCCTTCGTAAATTTTCAGTGAAGGGAGAAGTATCAGGCTTGGGAGGAGGGAAATCACATTCAATAAGACACGCGGTCAAGTTTAATATACAGTCCACTACTCGCACGTCGTTTAAGTGTGATGTACAAGCTTATGTGTTAAAACATTTATCATCAAATCTGCCAGTAAGGAAGGTTGTGGTACACGATTGGCCTGAGTTATCAAAATTAAAGCTAGCTGATCCGGAGTTTGCCACGCCAAGCAAAATAGATATTTTGCTAGGTGCGGAAATATATGCGCAGATTTTGAAGACCGGAGTTCTTAAAAATCCATCGAGTAAACTCGTTGCTCAGGATACGGAGCTAGGATGGATCTTGTCCGGTCAAGAAGAGTGTAAAGAAGACAAAGACACTAGATACATAATAAGTTTACACGTGCAAGATGACACGTTAAATAAATTACTTCGGAGTTTTTGGGAAATTGAAAGTGATCAGCATTGCAAGATTTTATCCGAAGATGAACAGAACTGTGAGAGCTATTTCAAATCCACTACAACTAGAGATTCTGATGGTCGCTATGTTGTTAGTCTTCCCTTTCGGGACGAAGATCCTCAATGTCAATATGGGGGTTTAAGAGATATAGCTCTACGTAGATATATTTATTTAGAAAATAGGCTGAAAAGTCCACTATTACATAGGAGACGGGAAGAGTATACCATGGCAATGAATGATTATTTAAAGCAAGGCCATATGAAAATAATTAGCGATCCAGAAGATATTGCTATGAAAAATTGTGTCTACCTGCCCCATCATGCTGTAGTACGCGAAGATAAAAATACATCAAGGGTTCGTGTTGTGTTTGATGCCTCGTGTAAAGGGAGAAACGATAGGTCTCTTAATGACGACTTACTAATCGGACCACGGTTGCAGTCTGAGTTGCGCCATATTTTATTAAAATGGCGTACTTATCCTGTATGCTTTACTGCTGATATCATACAAATGTATCGACAGGTCAAGGTGGGCGGCAAGGATGCTAGTAAATATCAACGTCTTTTTTGGAGATTGCATGAAGATGAAGAAATTAAAGAATTTATAATGTGTAGAGTTACATTTGGAGTTTCTTCTGCACCATACTTAGCGGTAAAAAGTCTTCAGCAATTAGCAATAGATGAAGGAAAGAATTTTGAACTAGGAGCATCTAAGATTTTAAATGACTTCTATATGGACGATTTCATGTCCGGTTGTGAAAATGAGAGCCAAGCAGTAGAAATATATAAACAGGTGACTCAGTTACTAGCAAAGGGTGGTTTCATTTTACAGAAATGGGCAAGTAATAGCAACAAAGTAATGAAAATGGCCCGGGGTGATAGAAGTGATAAGAATTTGGACTTGAAGCAGGATAATATAGTGAAAATTCTTGGCTTATGCTGGGACGTAAGCTCAGATACTTTCAAATACAAGGTTAACTTACCTGAACAGAAGCAGACAATTACAAAAAGGAGCATTCTATCAGATATTGCTCGCCTGTTCGATCCACTAGGCTGGACAGCACCAGTTATCGTTAAAGCCAAGATCTATTTACAAAAACTTTGGCTTACTGGTCTTTCGTGGGATGAAGAAATTACTGGTGAACTTTTACAAAGCTGGATTACCTTTAGAGAAGATCTACCAGCTCTTAATCAAGTTGTCGTACCGCGTTGGATACATACGAGTGAAAATGTAAATGAAGTAACCATACATGGGTTTTGCGATGCGTCAGATGATGCCTATTCCGCTGTAGTATATTCAAGAATCGTTGATTCATATGGAGATATTCATATCAACTTATTAGTAGCTCGTACTAAAGTTGCTCCAATAAAGAGACTTTCAACTCCACGATTAGAATTGTGTGGAGCAGAACTTCTCAGCAACTTGTTATTAGAAATAATTACCGTGATGGGATTCACAAAATCTCAAATTCGAGCTTGGACAGATTCTACTATTGTTCTTGCTTGGTTAAAAGGTGAACCGAGTCGCTGGAAAACTTTTGTTGCCAATCGGGTGACAAACATTCTTAAAGTGAGATCTACAAAATTCCATTTGTATCGTGTACTTAATGGAACGATACTCACATATGAAGAGCTATCTACAGTCTTAGCTCAAATTGAAGCGTGTTTGAATTCTAGACCTTTGTATCAAATACCTTCTGATCATGGAGAACCTATGCCATTGACACCGGGTCACTTTTTAGTTGGTGAAGCTCTATTGACAGTACCCGATTATAATTATGAAGATACTAGTATAAGCAGTTTACGAAGATGGCAGTACACACAAAAGCTTGTACAACATTTTTGGAGAAAATGGTCGCGAGAATATTTATGCACATTATATCAAAGGTATAAATGGAATAAAATCACACCAGAACCAAATCAAGGTGATGTTGTTTTAGTAAAAGAAGATGGTCTTCCTCCTTCCAAGTGGTTACTTGGAGTGATCGAACAAAAGCACCCTGGTCCAGATCAAATAACACGAGTAGTTACTATAAGATGTAAAAATTCTAGAATTAAGAGACCAGTATCCAAATTATGTATCTTGCCTATATCTTCTTGATACATTTATTTTTTCTTTTCATTTAATTAATTTCTACTTGTGTATTAATATTTGGTTTTATTGTGTTGTTTGTTATGTTCATGTTATGATGTATGGTGAAATATTGTAAACAGTTAAGTATAAGCATTCTTGATTTTGGTTTTTCAAGTTGAAATAAATCAACACAGTGAGTGTTTCAAATATATTCACACTCTTTGCTGATAACATAAAATATTTCTTAAGAACAGCGGAGAATTTCAAGTATTAGACCACTTGCTTTCGTTAACATGAGAACTTTTAGAACAAGTTATTTTTTGTTTTGTGATTAGTTATGTTTATTTTAGAGTAGAATCGTAGTAACATGTTAGCATGTTAAGTGTAAGATCGATAAGAGGTGATAAGTTTCGATAAGTGTAAGCGTTCATAACTTGATGGATTTGGTTGTTTATGTCTCAAGTTTGTTTTGTTACAAAACTTTTAGGAAGTGTTTAGTTTTGTAACTCAAGTGTATTGTAGATAAGCAGATTATTTACATAAATTAGTTTCCTTGTAACTTGTTTGTAACAATTACTTAAAATTATTGTTTGGTAAGAAAGGATTGTCACCATTCAGTTTCTTTATAAAGTTTATTATGTTTTACGAAAATGTTTTACAAAAATTGTGTTTTTGTAAATGACTTAGGTAGTCCTTGGTGGGCGGTATGTTCAAGCGTTTAATAAATTTTAGTTTCAGTTTACTCTGAACAGTCGATCAGTTAACCCGTGTTTTTATTGCTCTCCAAAGTAGCTCTCCCGCGACCCGACTGTTACATTAATCAGGTGGCATTGTGCCGGGCCCCTCTTCCCACGCCATCCTTCGATCGTCACGTCCATGAAGGCGAGCTGCGTTATTGCATAGACTTTCTTGTGTACTTCGGGCGTTCGTTTCAGCGAGCAGAAGAAAATGCTCCCCTGTTTTCCTCCTCTCGCTTTTATTTCCCGGACGTGTTCCGGGTGCAGTCCCTTCACCCGGAGGGCGTCAATAATCTCGTCCGGGTTGGTTTCTTCGGGGAGGCCGCGTATCGCGACCTTGAACTCTCGATCGTTGGGGAGTGAGTAGGTGTACCAGCTCACTCCCTCTTCTCGTTCTAATTCAGCGAGGTAATCCGATATAGTCTGGCTCTCGTCTAGGTCCGACGGGGTGAATCGAACGCCTCTCCCGTACGGCCGTGCATTCGGCGCGCGTACCAACAACCCCGCCAGTCGCTTGAAATGTACTGTCCATGTGGGCAGTCGTTCCACAACGATCGGGGGGAGGCGTTGCCGAGGTAATGTTGTTGGTTCCTGAATTGCTTCATGTGGAGGCTCTGGCGAGGATTCTTTACTAGACCTTTGTTGGTCGATTGGGGTTTCTTGTAGGCGTTCGGCGGGGGATGGGGGGGCAGACCATCTCGCCCCTTCCTCTCGCTCTAGTGTGGCGAGGTAGTCTCTTAACACCTGGTTCTCAGTGTGGTTCGTCGGTTTGAGGTGAATCTCATTATTTACGACTCTTGCAGGCATCGTTTTGGTTTGTAATATTCCCAACAATTGTTTGAAGTGGTACGTCCATCGAGGGAAGTAGTGTACCACAATTGTCGGGTATGGCTGCTGCTCTGGTGCTGGAGTAGCGGTGGCGTGCGGTCTTCCCACGGTAGCGTCTTGTGGCGCCGCGGGTTCCGTAGGTTTCTTTGGCGCCACTGTCGCGGCGTAGAGAGGCTTCGTTGTGGAAACATCTTTCGGTACGGCGGGTTCCGTACGTTCGCGCAACGGTCGCGCGGGTTTCGCGGGGGCGTGCGTGGGCTGATCCCGATCAGCCCTACGCAGCGGAGCAGACGCGGGCGCTTTTCGGCAGTATCACGTGGAGGGAACCGTTGCGTCGGTTCGACCATCCTGGCTTTCTTCATGTCGGGTGACCGGGCGTCTGGCGAGGTTTGCGCGTACGCGATTGTCGCGGCGGGCCGCGCCTCGGGCTCACTGCGCTTCAGGCGCAGTGCTCTACCGAGCGGGCTGTCCGGATTATCTTGGAGCGGCGGCAGTGTAATACGTCCGTCGGTGATGATGTTAAACATCGCCGAGGCATCTTCAATGGATGGGCTTCTGCCAACTTTCGCGTTCTCCAAGAGGCGCAGAAACAGCGCCATCCAGCGGGCCATCCCCTCCGACAGCGCCCCATCTATAATTAACTGGGCGAGAGTGAGCATATCACTCTCGTACGCGTCTGCCGGGGTTGACGGCCCTCCGAACGGTCTCTGTAGCGTCTCTGAGGACTGCGGTTGCGGCGTAGGTGGTTTCTGCTTCGGCGTAGGCGAGGCAGTGCGGAGTCCAGTTGGGATTGCGGAGGTCGTCGTTGTAGAAGCGGCGGGTTCCGTAGGCAAGCTTTGAGTTATATGTCCCGACAGAGTCGGAGGCATATTGGCATCTCGTTTCATCAAGGCGGCGGGTTCCGTAGGCAGGCTAGGTGTTGTATGCCCCGACAGAGTCGGAGGCATATTGACGTCTCGTTTCTTCGTGCGTCGACTCGAAGAAGTCGACGCGGCGGCGCTAGAGCGGCGCATCGTCGCGCAGGACAAGCGGTGTCGCGGAAATCTTGTAGGTGTCCTCGAGCGCACTTGACGACGGAGCACGTCCTCAGCTTCTAATCAGAAGCTAATAATTTTTAAGTACATTGAAGGGGTTATTGTTATACCTGGGTTAGTAATATACCTGTGACATATTTCAGCCAATCCAATTAAGTTTTGAACAGTTCCTGTCGAGGAGTCACCATGAGTTATAAATAGAGCTGTAGGTCGATGTTTCTTTAGCTCTGCCTCCAAATGTTTTAGGCTGAACGTTTCTTCGATAGAAACCTTCGTTTCAATTGTCTTTGCACCTGAATATGAATAAGTCGTCTTTAATAATTATGAAAAATACTTTAAAATCATTATAATTTATTTAACAACTGTACGAATAAAATGTTTGTTAAAAATGTCGTTAGAAGTGGATGTGTGTGTTAATAAATATTGAATGACAGTTATCTTTTTATACTGATTTCGCATCTAAGATCGTACATTGCTGATCAACGAGCAAATTTAGTTCTATAGTAGTATTGAAATTTTGTTGGCCTCGCTTAACAGCATTTTCAGGCACTCACTTTGAATTGTAAAATAAATCATAGTAATAAAAATACCATACCACATCTTTTAGCCATTTTAATAGCTCGTTCATCCCATATGCCTCTGGCGGCAACAAGTAAAGTTTCGCCAGGTTCTACTAAGTTGTTAATCAAAGTTTCCATGCCACAATTACCGGAACCACTGACCGCAAGTACAGTTTCAGATCGAGTTTGGAATAAATATTGGAGACACGAACGAATGTCATTTAATACCTGTAAATATTTACGTATCTATTTAAAACGAGAAGAAGGAAATTATCAATCAACGTTTAAAAAAAACCCCTTATTTTATTCCACTTACTAGTATAACAGTATTATATAGAGAAATATAAATATTAAAATATTGTGCAACACTATCCCACGTACAATTTTTTAACATCCGTTTTTTATGGATTATTGCGACAAATTTATAAAAAAGTTTGGTTATGGCAGAAAATCAATATTACGAAAAATATCTTTGTGTTCCAGCATTCACTTGAAATATTCAGGCTAACGTATCACTATTTCCGGCATTGTCACTGAAATTCTTGTCTGATCGGGATCAAATGTATACATAACATTCGTAAAATAATAGACAAGGAGTGTTAAAAAGGTATTATTTTTATTATACCGTGCGGTGGGAATAGGCTGTCAAATGTGGTCAAATCATTTGATTCCTTTCACCTCCATTGATTGCGGTGTTTCTTGTAAAGAGAGATGTGGACTGTATTTTTGCAGATTGCGACAGCAAGGGTATTACGGGAAACACGCTCAAGCGTAGGATTCAAAGGTAGGGAATCGATTGAGCGGGGAAATGGAAACATACACAGTTACTTGGCTGTGGTGCGGTCAATAGCTGGTTTTAGCGCTACTGCTGTGGAGAAACTCTTATTTCGCTGGATAACTACAGTATTGCTTCCGTATCCGAGTCACAGAATGTGTTAGAACTAACGGCGGTGCTCGCGTACTTAATTGCGACACAGAGCGTTCACTTATTTCTCACGGAGCGTATGGTCACATGCTTTCTAGCGGTATGTTAAGGAAAAAAGGATGCTTAGGCGTGGGGGGAAACAGGAGTTGCCCTCGCGGATTACAACCAAATTGACTGCTTAAAAAATAACTACCACTCTGTATCGTCCATAATGTCGATAGTTAATAGAAAACGCCTTATGGTATTAAGGTCGGCATTTTGCGAAAAGTATGCTTGCAATAGCGTTAATTAACCTAAAGTTGTATTATTTGACATTGTAATATAAAATGTGTTGTAACCTTTGTAATGAAACTCAATATATTATGTTTTTGTTAATCAATATTGCTTTTCTTACAATACAAACACTGAAGTTAATTTAGTAATTAGCTGAAATCAGTATTTACCTTTGAATTTCAATTATAAATGAAATCGTGTTAATCATTCATTAGATTGTAGTTTTTCTTGTTTTAATTAATATTACATGCATTTATTGTTAATTATTAATAAATTTAAAATTAAGAAACACCTTGTAGTACTCGTCACATATGGGCGACATTACAGGTTTATTGTAGGCCTCGGCCACCGATGGCCAGATATCACATGGTCCAGGACCGCAAAGAAGTGGTTTAGTGAAGTCACGATCCTCTATAACTGGAGCTTCCACTATTATTTTGTTATTGGACATGTTGATTATTTTCAAAGTTTCTGAAATAAATAATATCGAGAATACAATAACAATGAATACGAGAATCCTAAAAACACTGCCTTTTTAAAGAAAATAAAAACCCCTCATGCGACTAAGCAGTACACTGATTACATAAATAATATAAAATAACCTAACAACTAATTCCAATACATTATAGGTTAAGTTAAATGATAACTACCATATATTATTACAATTATAACTTCTAGTATAATATTAATAAAATAAATTATGAATAAATAAATAAGTACATAAAATTCAACGGCAGAAACATTGAACATTTTTAGTTACACTAATTAACGAGTAGTTTATTTGTTTTGTAAGATATGTTGTTTGATATGAAGACGAAATTAATGACTGCTTATATGTTAAGATCTACAGGTTGTACCAAAGAAATATATATATACACGTATATTTAGTCAGATATAATTAATAAAGAAATGAACTCGAATTTTACTTGAAAAGAATTGAAACTAACACTGGCAAATAATTTTGCTAGATCAGTTGAAGAGTAAGTTATGTTTCTTATCTTAGAAAAGGTTAAAGTTCATATCACTACCAACCAACGAAATCAGCGGTTTCTTGCAAATGGTTTTCAAAAAACTTCTTAATATTCATATCATTTATTTATTAATTAAAATCGTAAATAATATTAATTTCTCATTTCTTTGTAGGTACACGAATAGATAATATATACATATACATAATATTTATAATAAAAGGACTATAATATTCTATGTAGGCCACAGTTACATGTGAATATCTGGGGGCACGGTCGTACTGCTTTTTTGTTCGACTTGACGGGGGCACTGCATATCTATATATTTTTAACATTAATATAGTCACTATAAGATGTTAGGTTACCTAATTACGTAATAACTTAAGACAGGAGGTCCCTTAAGAAGAGATTTAATAAAGTAACCGACTTGGCATTACAAGGATCTCATAACTTTGTATGGTAAAAGAACTAAGTTGCGAGACTTGATTTCTTTACAAGTTTTGTTTTTGATTGCACAATATTTAAATAAATACTCGTATTTCAGACGGTTATACAAATAACTATTATCAAGATTATTCGTTATTATATTTAATTTATATTTAATGTTAGCCAATGAACGTGTCGATATAGTGTGGCATAAAATTATTCAGCATTTTGCAACAGTATACCGAGTGAACAAACGTGAAGTGGGGTCGGAATCGGGTTAATGTTTAGATTTAGTGCTAATAGGGTGGTTGTAAATTTGCTAGTGTTCTGGCGCTATCGGATGGCACATTTGGCAAGAGCGTTTCGCCCGGAGCATGCGATGCTTGCCAACCTCATATTTGTACCACACTGTATCGTTGTTAGCTTGCGGTTTAACAACTGTTTTTATTCCTATAAAAATAATCCAGAAAGGTTAAAAACAACTAGATAATACAGGTCAAATGTGCGATATGGGAGTACGATTTGTCGATATTGCGATGTATCTGTTACTGGTTACATAAGACCCGGGTCGTAGATCGAACGAGTCCAATGTTGTCTCGACAAATTGATTCGGTTCCCATCGCGACTGTTGATATTATCCCAGCTTCCCAGCGGACAGAGAGACGTGGCGAAGTTGGATCTAACGCTCTGAGACTAGTTTGAAGTTCGCAAATAAACGCCGAAAAAAAAATATACTTTATGGCCACACTACCACAATAATAAGACTGTAACACTTATTTCATAGAAACAAACATATTTGTGTTTTCCTATAGTTTAAATCAAAGTATATTTATTGTACTGATTATAATTTAAAGCGTAACTATACTCACCAACATATCTGTTATAATACTTACTGTGAAATGTATTTAAATTATTAATACACAAATCAATAGTTTGAAGTTAATTAAGATGCACAGTTCTCACCTTTCAGTTCCATTGATTGCTCGTAACAATTTATTTAACTATTGAGTGCAAAAGACTGTTTATATCCGTGGGTGATAGTAGACTAACATGACATGACCGTTATCAATAAGTTATAAATAAATAGTGTGACCATAATTTCACTTGTTACATAATGATTTCATTTCTTACATCATTACGTGTACATATTTTTTTCATTTAATCTAAAATATTTTGGTTATTAATTCACAAACTAAGTTTACTGTGTATTTTTAATGCTTAGAATAACAGGTATCAACGCAATTTATTAATTTATATTATAATAATATTTAATACGATTTCCTAAAAATCTATCTGCGATATCTTTACAATGAAGGTGAATAAAGACTGTTTTTCATAACTAATTGAAAAGTTGTAAAGATTAATAAAATAATTTTGGAACTAAAAATGAATATCGGAAAAGACAACCTTGTAAGGCGGCTTATTATTATTTTTGTTTAATAACAACTTAAAATAATTTGTGTTTATTTTAATTATATTTAAATGCTATAATTGAACAGTATTTAGTAAAATCTATAAGGAGAGTACTAGATATTTGCTGCTGCGTATCTATTAATTAAAAACTATTGCATACACTTTGATCTTTTTATTTTTTTGATTTACTTCTTTAGACATAATTTATTTATTTTATGTATTTAAACTTGATTGTACACCAATTTTATACATTAATTACAAGAACATTTCAGGTTTTGTTATGGGTACAATGGGCGGCCTTATTGTTACTAGCAATTTCTTCCTGGCAACCTTTGTAGGGATTTATTTCTTATATCAAAAATATCACAAAGCTTTATGTATTATAAAGTTATTAGACGATTTATAAACTACGATTTTTATAAGCATAACGCGTTCCCAGATCTTTTTAATGGAATAAACGGTATCGTGCATATACGTAGCGAAGGAAAGTAAACGGATAAATCGGATAACCGGATGTCTACGAAAAAAATATAAACATAGAGTATCTATCAAACTTATTAATTCTTTTTGCGCCGTCATTGGTAAGATAATAAACAACATGACGTCGTGGATATTGAACAAACGAATATGTTTTTTTTTTAGAAAAAAATATTATTCCATTTTTAAATTATTTTCAAGTTGGAAATGTCATTTTACTAAAGTAAAAAAGAGTAAAATTGTAAAAAATAGTAATATCTGAATTATTGTCGATTGGAAAAATTAGTTTGCTTTGTTTGTGTTCTGGTATGAAGGGAATGGTTGATAACACGCACTCTGGCACGCACTGTAATAACATAGCAATTTTCAGAAGTGGTCATTTCGCTACAATAGATCTACAGTGACCACGTAACATCAATTGGACATCGTAACATCACCATATAAATATACACATCTGTTATAGTTCCTACACCATACATGAGTGAATATAGTATGACTTAATCTAATATGTATTATATGATTAACTAAAGTGATAATTAGAAAATTGAATTTAAACTCATAACTCGAGAATGCTTCAAACTTAAAAAAATCCTATTCTTAGTATATAATTATGGTCAGTTTACTTGTGATACTTGAAGATGTCGTTTAGCACTCAATAACTACGTACGACTTACCTTATATGTACTGATAATATTTACAAAGTTATAACTTAGTTACAGGTTTATTAGCTCTAGTATAGAACAAATAGTCAATAGATCAGATATATAAATTAATTTTATATGATAAGGTAAGATTGTTGCACTACAGTACCTATTCTCTTTTGATGATTAATCTATGTTGATATGTTGTTATTTTAGATTATTCTACGTTCTTATACGGAATATTTCGCATTAAGTTTAAAACGTGTATTTGTCATACTTGATATTGGCGAAATTGGCTACATAGGCAGAGGCCATACCGAAAAAAATAGCAATAAACTTGATGCCTACTTTATATTTTTGTAAATATGAATGTGCAAAAACACATTCTTTATAAAGTTAACTTATATATTTAGAACATTTATGGGAGTTAATTACATTTTGTAAATGGTAGAGCCACGTTGAAGTTATTACTGGTTTCAGCATGAATGGGTAGGCTCGCTCGGGGTAGTACCGTCCTCTCACAGAAAACCGACGTGAAGAAACAATGCATGCAATGTTGCATTTCATTCGGTCAGGAACGGAAATATATTTACTAGCTTGTGGTTCTAATGTAAGGAATGTGCAAAAAATCTTTTTTTTTTTATAAAGTTAAGCTAAACTCAAGTTTATGAAGTTAACATATATATTTAGAACATAGCGGCTTTCACCAGTAAATAAAGTGATTCATAAAGGTTTAGGTACATAATTAGTTATGGTTTTTTATTATCAGAGCCGGACAACATCGGCCTGGCCCGCTAATACTCTATATATCATCACTGCTAAAATAACACAAAAATAGACACATCATTTTATTTTCGTAAATATTTATTATAGTACTATACAAATCTATCTTAAAATTAGTAAAATTATAAGAGAAAGTACAAATTCATTTTGAACTAATAATCAAATTTTCAGTTTATACTTGGAATGTTGAAATATTTACTTAAATAATAAAGATCTTCCATATATATAATAATAATGTAAATCCCACATATTTAAACTTTTCGATTTCGTGAAAGATAATGTTGCAGATATCTAGAAACAAGTAATAAAATAAATTTCAATCATTTATAGAAATATATATTAGACTGATACAAAACAATCGTCAATTTTTTTTTCTTAATTATATCGAAAATATTCTTAGAAAAGAAAAAAAGGCTAGACCAAATCATTTTATTGTAGAAAATTGAACATTCTACAAAAAAATATCTTATAATTTTTTTATAAACCGACACGTTTCGAATTTATTCCACTTTAATAAATAATATATGATATTTTCTCATTTTCTTCCTATTTTCTGACGAAACTATCAAGTTTGTCAAAAAATAATATCAAATATAATTGTGATAATAATTTATTTATAATGTATGAACACGCATCACTGCTAAAGTACTGGGTTTACAATAAAATCTATGAAAATCATAAAGTATACTCTCTAGAATAACTTCGTCTTTGTTTTAATAACGGTCCACTCTATCAAAAGGTATTTTAATTTGAATTACGGCTCGAGTTAAGCACGAGAGAAAGGTAGATAAGTGAATGGACATAATACATTCAAATGCAGATATATATTATTAGCACTATTTTTATATAGGGTTACATGCAGACGAAGCCACGGGCACAGCTAGTGTTAAATATATTGATAAAAGAGAGGTAAAAGTCGCTCACGTTCGACACTCCCGCCAAATATTACGAAAAATCACTAGAGAACTTAGTTCGAATAATCGACAATAAAAGATAGAAAGGTTTGTTGAAAAACTGTAAGTAAACCCAGTTTGCATAGTGGAGAACGGGATGGACGAAGAAGATTTATTTTCATTGAAAACATAAATTTACAATGATGATTTAGTCAGCTCTTTTAATGTATTCGCCATGGCGTCTACGATTACATCGGCAATTTCAATTCTGGCGCTTACACCCATTAAGCCGATACGTAATGCTTTCCCTGTAGTTGGACCTAGTCCCGGGAATATCAGTATATTATATCTGAAAAAAAAAACAAATGTTGAAACAACCATTTATGCTTTAAATAAATATCACGTTGGTTTAACAATTCCATAAACTATTGTTTAACTCTAATAGTATCATTAGGTTAAACTTCTATTTTTTTAATGACCCAACTTTATTTGGTTTTTGATATTTTCATTTAAATACCTATACAAAAAATTCAAGTTGAGATGAAACTTTTATTTAATTTCGTCTAAAAAGCTGTTATTTGGACTTCAATGGTATATAATAATTTATTTATTGTAAGTGGTATAGCTACGCTGTAGTTGTTTCAGGTTTCAGCATGAAAGAGTCGGCTCGCCCGGGGTAGTACCACCTCTCATAGAAAACGACTTGAAGTAATTGTGCTTGCATTGTTGCGTTTGGTCCGGTCAGTGAGAGTGCTGGAGGCCGACTTTTTTTGTTGTCTTTGTTCCTTTTGCCCCCTATAATAAAAAAAATACATTTATAAAAATGATGTAATTTAAAGACTATTGGAATTACTTACTTTTCTCTCATATATTTGGAAAATTCGACATAGTTATAACCTTTAGGTAGGACTAATGTTGTGACAGTAACCAGTCTGTCTTCAGGCTTAGGAACAAAGTACTTTAAGGGCAACTCTTGAAGTCGTTTATGGAAGTAAGCTGTGGTTGCTTGGTGACGAGCCCAAACTTTCGGTAGTGTTTCTTTAACGATTTCCAGAAGACATTGTCGAAGAGCCCATATAAGAGGTGGGCTGAGAGTATGGTGATATCTGGAGAATTCAATTTATAGATAAGAAAATTAGGATACAAACTTTTAGCATAACAAATCTAATATAATGAGATATATCCAAATTGCTATCTCATTATCATCTAGATAAAGACTACAGCCTAAGAAGATAGGTAATGAATAGATGAATCATGAATTATGATTTACTTACGTTCTTATATTTCCATAACAGTTCCATTGCTCTGTGAGTAATTTTATATCAGAATAAAATGGGGGTTCATGTTTTCTGCTGTTTATCTTTTCTCTGTAAATGATAATTATTTAATAAGCAGTAAAAATTGGGTTAAAGTCCATAATGTAATTGCATATTGTTATTATATGTTTCAAATTAAATCGCTTACAGCGCACGCTTGCTAAATGCCACAGGTGATATTCCAGCAGGACCACTGAGAGCCTTTTGTGTCGAGGTATAAACTGCGTCAATATCCCAATCGTCCATAAAGAAAGGAACAGCTCCCAATGACACAACTGCATCTACTAGTAAAAGAGTGCCATATCTGTAAAGTTTTATCTCAGTGAAAGTCGTATAGATTAAACCTAGATAGAACACCAGATACTACCAAATAAAAGTATACGATATAATTCTTTGCATAATAAAATAATAGAGCCTGGACGACCGAACCTAGCTCGGTTCTTTATAAAACATTTTGAAATTAAAATAAACTGTTAGGTTTGCCTCACAAAAGTAAAATTTTTTTACCAAAAAAAAAAATCTCTTTTGCTGTCACTCGGATTCGAATTAGGGTTAAACAGATTTTCGAAGCAGCCGATTTCCATCTGAGCTATTTTTGTTTTGATAACGGAGGCGAAATTTACTTACATTCTAGTTAGCTAAAGCTAAAATTCTAGGTAAAAAAATATTTTCTCTGAATGGAAACAAGCTAGATCGATTTACCGTTCCCGAAACCACCTACATACTAATCGATGACGCCGTGTCCGAGATCCTAAACATATAAAATCTAAAAATATACAAGAATTGCTCGTTTAAAGATAGTTTGATGTGTTAACAAATTTCCATCAAATTTTTTGTTTAATCGTCGATATTTCAGGTCATAAAAGTCATATAAATTAGTGTATGGAAAACTTTGTGTTCGATGGAGAACCTCTTAGAATTGGATTTACAGCTCCGTTTTAACAGTGCTATACACAAATTTCAAGAATGATCGCGATCGAAATTCGATTACTGGGCGAACACTGGTTATACATATCATCATCCTCTTATCCTTATCTTACTAAGTAGGGTCGGCATAACATATTTTCCTTTTTCATTCTGGCCTATCAGATGTCATCTCAGTATTCACACCTTTTACACACATATCATTTTTCATACAATCCATCCATACCTTTTCGGTCTTCTCTATTCTTATATCATACTCAAAGCTTTTCTTTATATGGTCTTCATCTCTCCTCATGACATATCCATACCATGCTAACCTATTACTCCTCAACTACTCTGTCACTGGTGCATTGGTTATCATAACATAGTATAAAACAAAGTCTCCTACAGTGTCTGTCTGTCTGTCTGTTCGCGATAAAACTCAAAAACTAGCGAATGGATTTTCATGCGGCTTTCACTACTAGATAAAGTGATTTTAGGTATTTTAGGTAATTTGTCACGTTTTTTTTATTATCAGGGTGGTCTAACGTTCGCCAGACCCGATAGTTATAGATGTAATATTTTTGCTTAGTATCTATGTCAAACATAACAAAAAAGCACCTTATGCAGATTATAATAACGTTCAATATAATCGAATATTTATTTTAAGGAACGGTGACCACTGTAAAATTACAAAAATTCAATTGTTCGCACAATTATTCGATCGACATTAATCTTTTTTCTTATTAATCATATTAAATTTTTAATCTATACTAATCTTTTAAAGACGTAAATTTTGTGAATTTGTAACGTTGTGAAATTGTGAGTTTTTGAGTTTGTGACGTTGTAGGGGGTAATCTCAGTAACTAGTGTTCCAATTTGAAAAATTCTTTTAGTGTTGTATAATTCCAGCTAGCTAGCTAGTTATCGAGAATGGTTATAGGCTATATCATCACGCTAAGACCAATAGGAGCGGAGCACCAATGAAGAAAATTTCAAAATAATTTTTGTTCCTCTTGAGAGCTTCCGCTGCATGTTAGCTTTGCCCAAAGTAACTATTCCACGCGAACGAAGTCGCTGGCAGAGGCTAGTATCCGATAAACTTCGCTTTTGATTAGTTGGAAGACATGACAATTGTGTTGGAGTAGATTGAGATTATTACTACACACCATAATAATACATTTAGTAGTATATCAGTTCAGGGTTAGCCGATATTTAGAAACGAAGCGTCATTGCATAGAGTTTGTACCTGTGTCGACCACCATATAAACCGGTCACAGTGACTCTTGTTGAGTTTCGGGACCAGCCAAAGTAAATCTATTTCGATGACATGCACAACACTGCTGATAGATTATAGATCTTAGGTTATCTATCGTTGTTTTTGGACTACACTGTGCTTAAAACGATAAAACAATGCACTCTGTTGTACGAAAATAAAAAAGACTAGACTTATATAATATAAACAAGACTGTTCTAAATAAGACAGCTCATTGAATTTATTCACACAATACATGGCGGTTACTGAGAATCTACTAGAATATAGACTTTCTCACATATATAGGATTTAATTTACTAAAATCATAGACAGAATATAAATATATGGAAAACATTTTTATACCTGTGACATATTTCACCCAATCCAATTAAGTTTTGAACAGTCCCTGTTGAAGAGTCACCATACGTTATAAAAAGTGCTGTAGGTCGATGTTTCTTTAGCTCTGCCTCCAAATGTTGTAGACTAAAAGTTCTATTGATCTGAACCTTTGTTTCAATTAACTTTGCACCTGAATGCGAGCAACATTTTCTACATTTATGAAAAAGAATTTGAAAGTATTTGTAAGCCTTTTTTTAATTACTAAAACTAATAAAGTAATATTTTATACGGTCGATCACAAGGGATCGTAAAGTTACGCTGATGCTATAGCTAGTTTGAGCATGAATGAGTCGGCTCGCCCGAGGTAGTACCACCCTCTCACAGAAAACAGACGTGAAATAATAGTGCTTGCATTGTTGCTTTTCATTCGGTCGGTGCCAGCGCCGGAGGCCCACCTCCTTCCTCTCTCTCCTCACTATTCCCTCCCCCCCTTTCCCTTAGGACCAAATACAGGTTCACAACGTTCTTGCGACTCCCCTGAGGTTGCTAGTCTCTATGGACGGGGTTGATCACTTAACATCAAGTAACCTGCCTGTTTGTTTGCCTCCTATGATATAAAAAAAATTATTAAATAATTGTGGGTATTTATTTAGAATGATAAAATATAAATGAAGCGTAATAATATCAATATAAAAGTATTATACCACATCTTGTAGCCATTTTAGCGGCCCGTTCATCCCATATGCCTCTGGCGGCAATAAGTAAAGTTTCACCAGGTTCTACTAGGTTGTTAATCAAAGCTTCCATGCCACAATGACCAGCACCACTTACAGCCAATACAGTTTCAGAGCGAGTTTGGAATAAATATTGTAGACCGGAACGAATATCATCTAATACCTGTAAATATCGTATATTAATATATTATGTGAAGCCGAAACTTTGTACCCTTTTTTAAACCAACTGCGCGAACGGATGATCGTGAAATTTGGCATAGTTAAATTATATGGAGGAGAAGTGCAGAAAGCTATTTTTTGTAAAATGCATTACAATCATATTAAATTAATTAAAATGTACATTACTCACACTACTGCTACTATTTTACACAATATTTACATGCATGTAAATGGAAAAGACATTTTGACATCCGTCATTTTACTCTTACGTTCCTATTAATTACTTTTCAATATTTTTAACATAAATGACGGTGCATGCCTTACATGCCCTTTGAAATCAACTGGTCAAATTGTAGGTTAATTTTATAATAATATAATATAAAGATCTTTATTAGGCATTTTGTTGGGCATTTTGTTACATTTCTGTATAATACAGGGGACCCTGCCTCCTACGTTAGTGTACACTGTGTTGTGGGAGATAGTTATAAATATTATGAACATGTCATGAACACTAGCTTATGTAATCAGTTAAAGGGATAAGGAAGCAAAATAGTCATACAAATGACATTTCTCGACTTATTTGTGTACTCTATTGGTACTCTTCTTTGTACAATAATAAACAGAGAAGAGAAATTATCATCCTACTTACAAATGTATTGTCCAATATACCGTATGTGTAATAGAATTGCATCCTACTATTATCCTACCTTATTGGAGTTCATAAAACATGTTTTCCTCGTCCATCCTTACTACCTACTTTCAATTTTGTGTTCACACCTTTTATACATAAATAGCAACACACATACGAACTCTAACAGTGGTATGTGTGTATCACAATAATTTATAGTAAAACGAATATTTCAACTTATAGTTTCTATCATTTTATTGCTACATTAGCTGTGCCCGGGGATACGTCCTCGTGGACCTAATGTAAAAAAAAACAGTGACTAAAAATGTATTAAGTCCATTTAATTATCTATCTTATTCTCGTACTTAAGTCGCATCCTCATTAAAATTAAAATACTTTCGATAGAATCAATCGATTTTAAATTTTAATGAAACCAAGGCTAAAAGTTACTCGAGGATAAATAATATTGTTTTCTTGGAGAGGTTTTTCATGAATGCAGTACTTTAACATACGTATTAAACGTATTAAAACATACAGATAGAGACACAGACATTTCTAAAAATTATTCAAATGTATTTTATTACTTATACCAAGACACCTGCCACAATTTTTTTCACGATAATCAAAAAGGTATAGACACGTTAGATTTACATTCATTATATGTACAGACAGGTCTTTTTTGTCACTACTTTTTTGGGGGCGCATCTATTTTTGAAGTTTTTAAGTTATAAGTCCACTCAAAAAGTGTAAAAATGTATACCTTGTTACTTTGAGTACCTACTTGTGGCATATAATATATTATTGACTACATCCGATACCGCTACGACACACACGAGAGGCGAGACTACAACGCCACCGGAACATTAACAGTAGTGTATTCTTGGCTTGTCCTGATACATGCAATTCGTGACCTATCTGAGCTTTTTTTTTATTTAATACTTTTTTTTTCTCTAACATTGTTTCTGGTTATACTGTCTGATCATCTTTACTTATTATCGCACGGTGAGGTAGGTTATTGTTATTGACGTATCCAAGTTAAGACAATAATTATACAATACACTTTGATCTCTCCAATAAGTCGAATATACTAGAGTTCCGCAGGCCATTCGATAGTGACAACCCTGAGCCACAGATGTCAAGTAGCTAGGTATATTCCTACATGATAAGCTTTAAAGTGCGGAAAATATTCACCATGGTCTTGGCCGCTTGTACGTGTTACTTGTTGTGCACAGAGCAAAATATCACTCAAAACAAACTCACTCTTAATAAGATGTGTATTTGCATATCATTACACAGTATAAAACAGAGTCCTTTGCCACGTCTGTTTATCTGTCTGTTAAATATTAGGTCTTTACCTGTGAAATTGTCGTTTTGTATGAAAAAATTTAAACGAATTTTTTTCATGTATTTTTTATTTGTATTAATCGAAGTAATCATGCATTCAATGCACCTTTGCCAACGCAGTGGCAGTTTGTTGATGCCCTTCTTAAAGAAATCAGTTAGACGGGAGGCAACAAATTCTTCAAAGACACTTTGTACTGCCTTTCGGGTATTGAATTTTTTTCCCACCAAGGAGTTATCCAAATTCTGGAAAAAGTAGTAGTCTGTAGGCGCAAGGTCTGGTGAGTAGGGCGGATGACTGAGAACTTCCAACCCCAGTTCTTGCAACTTAAAGACCATCTGCTGTGCGTTGTCGTGCAGGAGCAGCGAAGACGAGCGATTGACCAATGCTGGTGATGTGCCAGCTTCTCCATCATTGTTCTTCACATTACACATCTGCAGTAATGCTTACCACATTTGGTAAGAAGCTGTGATAAATCACACCGGCGCTAGACCACCAAACAGTGACCATCACTTTTCTAGGGGTAAGGTTTCGTTTAGGGCATTGTTTAAGTGCTTAACCAGGATCCAAACAACTTGCTGAGCGCTTGCGGCTATCAAACAGAATCCATTTTTCATCGCAGGTAGCAATACGGTTCAAAATTCCTTCATTTGTGTGTCTGTTGAGCAGGGCAATGCACGTCTCGACGCGTACTTCGCACTGGCGATCATTGAGTTCGTGCGTCACCCATTTGTCAAGATTTTTACCTTGCCAATTTGACGCAAATTGTGATTGTCGACCAAAGTCTTCGGACGACCGCGAGCTTCATTTTTCAGTTCGAAATTCCCAGAACGGAAACGATCAAACCATTAACAGGTGGTGCGTTATTTTGTAGTGTTAGCTCCGTAAACGTCGATGTTGCGTGCCGCTTGTGCCACGTTGCTGCCACGACGGTATTCATATTCCATAATTACTCGAATTTTTACTGTATCCATGATGACAAAAAATATTGAAATGCGATGAAAATGTAACACTAATCAATAAACAAATAACTACCTTTGGAAAAAGAATTCCATATTTTTAAAATAAAATTAATTTGAAATTAGAATTGTTAGCCAAATAAAAATTATTTTGATTTTAAATTGCCAGTTCTGCAGAACGGCAATTTCATAGGTAAAGACCTATTATTATAGCGGACGCTATTTTGCACTGCCGCCTGGGATTGATTGACCACTACTACGTCTAACTACAACAAAAAAGAATCAATTAATACACATTCTCTTTTTGTTGTAGTTGGACGTATTAGTGGTCAATCAATCCCAAGCGGACTTTGGACTTCCAAAGTAGTGGCCACTATAATATTTAATCATAGATTTCCGCAAAGTAACACCATTTTCGATGAAATATTTGTCTGTTCGCGATAAACTCAAAAACTTGAATGGATTTTCTTGCGGTTTTTACCAGTAAATAAACTGATTCCCGAGAAAGGTTAATGTATATAGTTTGTTAAGGTTTTTTTATTATCAGTGTGGGGCAATGTCCGCCGCGCCCGCTATATCTATATAAATAACGAATTTAAATAATTGTTAGTTACACAAAATCTCTTCCTACGAGCCCCGTAATTCGTTTGGAACTACGATCTCTATAAGGACTTGGAGTTTCCGTTGATTTATCTGAGTGTAAGAAAGGTTTTTCACGATCAACAATATCGGTAAAGCAATAAAACATATCTTTTTTTTTTTCGAACTGACTACGCTATTGACCTATCAAGGTCTTAACAGCTTCACCGAACTACTAAGGCGAGCGTTTAAGGCACTCAGCTGATTTTATTTGAGCAACTAGCTCAAGGGTACACGGCACACCTCGGCTTGGCTGCTGCCTGTTATATGCAAACTCGCGACCTAACTTAGCTAACCTAGCTAACTATTCATATATGTTTGAATTGTTGAGACGCATATGTGTACCAAGCATACACGCTTCAACAACCCCTCCATATGTTTTTTTATCGGAAAATTAGTTTCTTCAGTTCGATAAGGGAAAAAATAAAACCCTTCCACTTCCATGTGTATGCGTGTAGGCGTGCACGTGTGTGAGGGTGATTGTGTAGTGATGTAGCAGTGATGTAAATTTTTGTGTCACTGTATCGCGCGATCAGCGCACTCAAGGGCTCCACACCGAGGGAACGGACCTAGGCTTGAGTCACTGCCGAGGGGGGCCTAGTCTGGTGTGCGGGAGCGAAATTTACTCCCAGACCACGGCGGCTTGATCTGTGGTTACGCGGGCGTGGGCGTGAACACGCTCTGTTTGGAGAGACAGGCTGGTACTGATCGTTCGCTGCCGTTATTTTATCGGGAGGATCGGTAAAAATATGTCGCGGGCGTCTTTTGTAGCGAGCAGCGTTAGGTACGGTTTCGTATTTTGCAGCAGATACCACTAACGGACTGGGATGATTCGCGGCTTTTTCGAAGTAACTACTAGTAAGGGATTTAATGTACGCCCAGATAGAAGGCATCTCCAGATCCTTGTGAAGATCCTTATTTCGAACGTACCATGGGGCACCGGTAACTTTACGTAGAACGCGATCTGGAGAACCTGTAACTTTTGAAAGTTATTTTTCGACATATGTGCAAAAACGTGACTGCTATATGTCATCACGGGACGGATACATGTCTTATACAAGGTCAATAAAACATCTCAGATCGTTAGTAGCATGCTGTGAGTCGAGACCTCGACCATGTCCCCTCTATGCCAGAAAATACGGCCGGATGTGACGGACCACGCTTTTGCTATTCAACGGAGTTGACGCACGAACTCGGTTATATACGAATATAGGTGCTTTATAATGTATTTCATAAGAGATTTTAATTTTGGTTTAAAAACTCTTACGGTGACGTCATGTCAATCAACTGGTATTGAACTGTGTAACAATTCCTTCTCAATTTCAATCCATTGAGGACGTATAAACATTGTCTGCCATGAAAGTTTATTAAGAATGGTACGAAGTGGCGAAATGAATGTTTTCTATAGAACACGAACTTCCAATACTAAATGAGCAATATTGAATTTTGCTTTTATTTCTTACTAGCCTCTGCCTGCGACTTTATTTTGCGTAGAATAGATACTTTGGTTTTTTTTTTTCGAAATGAATACGCTATTGACCCAGCAAGGTTTTAACAGCTTCACCCGACTACATAGATACTTTGGGTTAACGCTAACACGCAGCGGAAGCTCTCAAGAGGAATAAAACCACGATTTTTAAACATTCTTTATTGGTGCTCCGCTTCTATTGGTCTTTGCGTGATGATATATAGCCTATAACTATCCGTGATAAATGAGCTATATAACATTGAAAGAATATTCTAAACCGAACCAGTAGTTCCTGAGATTACCCCCTACAACTTCACAACGTCACAAACTCATAACTTCACAAAGTAACAAATTTTACCTCTTTATAATAGTAGTATAGATGCCATTTTAAGTCATCCCTGTAATAGAGCGAACAAAAGAAAAAAAAAAAACAATTATTCAAATTGGTCAAGTCGGTTTTGAGTTTAGCGTGACTAACGAACAACATTTTATTTATATAGGACCAAAAATTGACTCCTTAAAGATGTACATTAATCAGCAAATAGATTGTAATGTGTCTTGTTTTAATTACTGAATGTATTTATCGCTAATTCTCGTAATAAATCAAAAGTTAAAAAATACCTTATAATACTCATCACATATGGGCGTCAGCACAGGCTTCTTGTAGGCCTCGGCTACCGATGGCCAAATATCACAAGGTCCAGAACCGCAAAGGAGTGGTTTAGTGAAGTCACGATCCTTTATAACCGGAGCTTCCACTGTTATTTTATAATTAGACATGTTGGTTACGTTTAAAGTATCTGAAATAAAAAAATATTGAAAATACGGATATATTAGGCATGATAGTTACTAGAAAGTTTTCATTTTTAAAGAAAATAAATAACTGCGTGTGACTAAACAGTATAAGGCAATACATTGATTACAATGATAATATAAAATGACCATCCAACATATATAATTACAATTTTAACTTCTAGTTCAATTCATTGAAGAAGATTATATAACAAGAGAAATTATTAGTAAATTCGATAATTGCAATTCGATTGCAAAAACATTAAACCTTTTTAGCCACATTAATGAACGCGTATTTCATTTGATTTGATATTGGTTAGAAAAAAAAATACTTTCGTCTATCCTCTATATAATTAATAAAGAATGAAATTGAACGGCATATTATTACTTCAATTAAAAAAATAGCATTAACATTGACACATTGCCAAGTAAGTGTAAACAAAACTTACAGTTAAATTTCTGGTATTAAAAATAAAAAATAGAGATGAAATCATTACTAGTAAGGTTGACTGTTCCCTGAAAAGATTTTTTAAGATTACATGCATTTACTAAATTACATATTTTTTATTCATTACACAATTAAATTGTATTTGTTTATCATTTTTTATACGAACCTAGACAGATAATCTATTCATATAATAAAAATGAAGTGTCTGCACGTAATATCAAAATAAAAAAAAAGATTGATTGGGTATGAAAGTATACACGATTCTGATAACAAAAATACAATTTTTAAAATTGTTGTCTGCCTGTCTGTCTGTCTGTTTGTTCCGGGTAATCTCCGAAACGGCTGGACCGATTTTGACAAGAATTTCACGGGCAGATAGCTGAAATTACAGCGGATGACGTAGGCTACTCTAAATTAAACTAAGTATTAACCGCCGCTTCGTCTGCAATGCTATCCAAAACGGATGGACCGATTTTCACAGAATTTTCACCAACAGATAACGGAGACCAACAATAACAAGTAATTTAGTATATTTTAATTTAGATTAGCTGTTAACTGTGGTTTCGCCCGCAGCATTATTTCTGAAACAGTTATACCAATCTTTTATTGGCAGATAGCTGACCTTATAAAGAATAATTCAAGCAATTTTGGTTTATACTAGCTGTTAACCGTGGCTTCGCCCGTAGGTCTATCTCTAAAACGTTTAGACCAATCTGCACAAGACACACTGGCAGATAGCTGAACTCATATAAAGTAATTTACGCAAGTTTAATTTATACTAGCTGTTAACCGTAGCTTTGCCCGCTGTGTTATTACCAAAAGGGTTAAACCGTGTTTCACGGGACTTTCTTTAGTAGATAGCGAACCTTATAAAAAGTAATTGAGGTTATTCTATTTTAGACTAGTTGTTACTCACGACTTTGATTGCATGAAATTTAGCAAGATTTTAGCACATTGATTATTTTTAATTAGAGAAATAATTATCATCTTATTGTTTACAATTCGACATTATAATTACTAGTAACTTTGAAGATAGAAGAGGTCTTCCTAATAAGATCTTAGACTATAAACGTATTAAGTAAAGAGTTCCTTGATACAACTTCTTGTGGAACAGACAAGCGTTTTTTTTTTGTATAGTCACAAAATCATAATTATAATGACAACGCATGTTAAATTTAATATAAATGTAAATATTTATAATAATATTTTTAGTTATTGTTTCATTAGTTCCTTTCACAGTGTAAGTGAGCACTAAGTTATTTATATGATGGGTTAAAATTCCAAATACGTTTCTGATAGTAAACCTCATTAGGCACATTGTTAGTATTTACATATCTAATGTATACATTATATTTCAATGTAAGTGGCGTGCGTGTCGTACTTAAATCGTTTTTAAAGTGCATTTCTAGAATTGTACATAATCCCACAATCTTATAATTCTTTAATACAATTTTTAATAAACGCTTGCGGAACTGTGTATTTACCGCTAGTATATAATAAGTTTGCAATAAAAAGGGCTGATTTAATATTCTATTCTGCCTGTCAAATGCGCTTGAGTGTAACATTAGTTGATCATAAATATGAATATGGATTCGAATGGTTATATACATAAGGACAATTATTAAGAAGATTTTAACATTGTTATATTTAACTTTTTTTTTTTAACGTGGGGACCTCCCTTATGGATATCCACCCTGCTGGGGGAGAGGGTGGGTTATGTCCGACTTGGACGGACTAAAACCCCACGGTGTACTGACCGACCGTAATTTTGGGGCTGCAAGGGATTTTTCTAAGATATTCCCCTTAGATAGCCGCCCCATTATATTTAACGTTCCTCAAAAGAGTATCACATACAATCATCCAGCATCTTGTTTAGTATGCCGAATGAGCTAATATTTACATTCAATGTTAATAGGATAGATGTCAGTCAATTTACCAGTGTTCTAACGCTATCGTATGGCGCATTTGGTAAAATCGTTTCGTTCGGATAATGCGACATTTGTCAACCTAATATTTGACCCACACTCTATAGTTAGGAAATTGTGGTATAACAAACGTTTTTATGACTTTTAAATTAATACATTAAAGTTGGAAAACATAGCCATAAGCCAGATAATAACAGGTCAAATGTGTAATATGGGAGTACGATTGTTGTTATTGCGACATATTAGTTTCAATGTCTGGTTACATAAGTCTTGGGGCGTAGATCTAACAAGTTTAATGTCGTCTCGACAAATTAATTTGATTTATATCGCGATTGTTGATGCTATCTCATTCTCCAAGCTGACAAAGAGACGTGGAAGTATGGGATCTAAGATACTGAAACTAGGTGGAAGCTCGTAAATAGATGCTGATGATAAAAGTGACAACTTAATGTATGAGAAAAGCAAAGTACAAGTGAAAGCAAAAAACAAAAGTGACATTACCGTAATAATTACATTTTAACAATAATTTTATATAAAAAAACGTATGTTAATGGATACAAATAGATATTATTTATGATGATTTTACTGAATTAAGTAAAGCGTAATAAGACTTACCAATAAATCCTTTATTCTGAAGTTTTTTAAAAATTATTCAAAGTTTTAATAGAAAAATAATTAGTTTGAATTTAATTAAGGAATACTGTTACTATGATATAAAATAAGTGATAGCTGAAAACTGTCTATTTCATTAATTATTTTATACAAAAGACTATTTGTGTCCGTTGATCGTAATTGACTAAAGTAAAGTTACCATAATCAGTAAGTTAAATAAATAGTGTGACCCTATCTTGATTAGGTACGTCTATATATATTCTAATAAAACTGTAACTAAGCCAAATCTGTACATTAAATAGATTTTGAAAATTATAATCGAGGTGAACTTTGTTATCGATATAGAAGCTAAAAATTATCTATTTACAATTTTTGTATGTTTGTCTGTCTGGCCCTGTGAATACGTATCAATCAGAAAGTGCTGAACCAACTTTGACAAAAATTGACAAAGTGATAACTAATATTATAAAGTTACATCTAATATACTTTTTCTCCCGGCGGTACTCGACCGATTGCTCCCTAACATAGGAAAGCCGAGTGCCGCATGTCGCTGACTTTATAATGGGAGTCGTGCGGGCGATGACCGCCTATGGGGCTCCGGTGTGGGCCAACGCTCTTCGTGGCACCAACGTAGGGGTGATGTGCAGGGCGCAGCGCATCATAGCGCAGAGGGCGACAGGGGGTACCGCTCCGTGGTCTCAGCGGCGGCCTGTGTGCTAGCTACTCTGGAAACTGGAGGCGGGAGTTCGTGCCACCGTGTATGAGTTCACGGCGTCAAGATTATTACGGGGAGATATACACGGGGGGAGTATTGATGAGTCATAACTCCCAGAGAGTTGGAAACTAAACGGCGTTTGGAGAGGGAGGGTTTATGGAGCGGTGTAGGCAGGAACTAGAGAGCGATACACAAGTGACACCGTCCGCTCCTGCTAGAATGGTGTAATAGGGAGTGGGGTTCCCTGTCATTTCGACTGGTGCAGGTACTCACCGGACTTGGTTGTTTCCGGTGGAACCTGCATCGGATCACTGGCAGGAAGCTGACTCCGCATGCCATGAATGCGGTGTTACGGAGGACACTGCGCAGCATACCCTGTCAGAGTGTGCTACGTGGGATGGACAGCGCCACATTTTAGGTGCGGCGGTAGAGGAGGATTTATCGCTGCCGAGTGTGGTTTCGGCTATGTTCGGCAGCGAAGGCGTGGCAGGCATTGGCCTTCTTCTATGAGGATGTCGTACAATGACCTGGTGTACTCCTGCGGCAGATTTCTCTATCAGCACATCCAGCAGCATACAGTGTTTCTCATCTTGGTTACGATAATGGTTACGATAAAAGTCTGGTTTCGGTAATTCGCAGTACTCCACTATGTGAAATGCGGGATGTGAAATATTCTGCGACTTTACAACTAAAACTGCGATAAATTCTCTTGTACTGTAGTAGTTATAGGATCGTAGGAATACGATATGAAAACGTATTAGCGCCACGTAGGCGTGAGAAACATTGCGGGTCGTTGCTAGTCTTATCTACCAACCCTCTATGTGGCCAACGTAACGTAACTTAACAATAGATGACAAAATTTATAATTTTAATGGTCTGATGTCTAAATATATTAACAGGAGAATATAGGTAATAATGTCATTATTTCTGTGCTTTTAGCTTTATTTTGAATCATCTTTTTCATGAATTTGGATTGATTCTAATGTCTCATATTTTGAATGCATAATAATACTCTAATTCACTGTAGAGCTTAATGCCACAAGGCATTTTATTCCAGCTAATGAATGATATTGTAGAAAAAAAGATTACTGTAAGTAGTTGGAATAAAAATATCTCGACACAAAGTCGGTACAGTGATGTAATTTTCACAAATAAGTTAGAAGTTCATTTAAAACACTTTTTATGTAAATGCTAATTATTATTTTACCTTTCAACTTATTTACATTTCAATAAATCATGAGTAACTTTGCAGTCTTAATTCTTTATTTAATTTTGCTTTCTAATAAAAGTTAAATAACATGACGTTACTTGAGAAACAACCTGAAAATAAAATATGATCGTAGAGAAAAATAACTAATAAAAGTCATGTTCACTTGCAGTACAAATATATCTCGAGTCTGTTTATCGCCGAAGTACGACATGGTGAAATATGGTAAAAAATCGTGTGCGGTACATTTCTGAGTGCATTAACCGATTTAAGACGTGCTCCGTGGCTATTATTTTCACAGTTCGTTTGGCAGCCGACGATGTGGCCTTCTGCCATTTCAGCGGGTGCAATTTTCACGACAGTAAATCTCGCAGTCTGTAGACATACTCTCGCATGGAATAGATACATGGTTATATTTGCTATGTACGATTAGTTAGGTTCATTATTGCTTAAAAAATCAGTTGGAGTTTTTGGCGGAATATTAATTTGATCTGTAGTGACTTCAGAATTTTATTTATAATCTTGTGATATTTAACTATATATTTTGTAATATTATTGGCATTTGACGTAATATAGTCTCAATCCCTCAGAACCCAGACGAGCCCTTTATGAGGAGCCACTATCTGTTGGAGTAGCAGCCGTAGTTCCTGCTACCCGGTCAAGAGGTGTGTGAGAAGTTACTATGAGGCTTAGTATGTGTGAATCGGATACGAGTATAACCCATTCTCGCCTGCCCGAAAGGGTGGATATCTCATACAAATTTCCCCATGTAAAAAAGGTAAGGTGTAGGTTAGGGTCAGTCATTATAACTTCCTTCGGAATCTCTGAATAGGTTTTGTAGTGGGGTAGTATAATTCGCCTATAATTTATGTTTCTATATTTGTAGTTCTGTTTGTGCATTTATTTTTTCCAAATTCTATAATTTTATCATTTAAAAAAAACATATTAGATTAGACTACTGATTACTATAGAAAAAATTATTATAAAACTTAGAGTTTATATTAAATGTTTTTAAAATAAAAAGAAATTGTTTTACTGTCGAACAATCCAAGATAGGTACCTTGTTAGTCGACGGAATCCTGTCGTTGCGAACTCGTGTTAATGTACCGGCTAATAGTTAGCTGGTTTTCCGTTCGACATAACGCGAGCTTATGTTAAAAATAGACCACATTTCTTCATACTCATTTTATATTTATATATTATTAATTTATCCTAATCAACTGTATATTTAAAACAATAAAAATAAGCGTATTTAATCTATAACATGCGACTGAATGTTTTACCCAATAGTGGGTTCTAATTTGTTTTCGATGATTTGATTTGCTATTTGTTTATTTTAATTTATCTCTCTAAATACATATATTTGTTTCTACATATTTACGTAAAAATAAACCGCAATTTCATATTGCTAACGATGCAAGTTACACTTTTGTACGAAAAAGTTGTTATTTAAGTTAAATATTAAGTCTTAGAATATATATTTAGTCTTGTAAATAAGTAACATAACTTCTCTCGTACTCAAATTCATGAATGCATTTTAACGAATAATTTGTATTTATGACAGTACTTTCTGTGGGAATTGAACTCTTAAGTAATTTCAAACTGAATTAAAAGTTGAAACTCTTGAGGATTACTAATACAATATACAGAGTTAATTTTGTTATTTGAAATGATCTTACATATTTCATTCGTCGAGTATTTTATATATTTTTTAATTAATTTACACTAGTTTATACCTGTATCGTATTTGGATAATTAAAATTTTATCTTTACGTCCACCAACATCTTAAAAGACTTAATAAATAATAATCTATAAGTATAAAATTGTTAAATATTATTTATATCGGTTATTTATTATTAGTCATTTTCCAGCTACTCTATAATATATATCTTTTTATATTTAATTTACACTATAATGTTCTTTATATGCATAAAAATACGAAAACATAGTTGTCACTGACTGACCGAAAAATAATGGTTTCTCATACAAACTTCTATCACTTTTTCGCCACCTTAGGGGTTTAATTTCTTTGTCATGCTTACAAAGTAGTCGGCAGAGAGGGAGAGGGTGCGGACCACTAGGCTCTCCTTCCACGGGCGACGAACCACACGGCGCCGATGGGTAGGTGATTGAGGGATCTACCATCTTTGATCTCTCAGACCGCAGTCAGGGCCTCTTGGAGGGCCTACACCTGTCGGGGGAGTAAACGCAGTGCCCTAAAAAACCTAAAAAATGTATGAAGGCACCATGGGGTTTTAGTCCGTGCAAATAGGACATAACTCATCCTCAGCTGCCCGACGGGATGGTATCTGTTAGGGATCTCCCCATGTAAAAAAGGGGTTGAATTTCAAAAAAACCATTCCTTAGCGCTCACTTGAAGTCAAGTCAGTCACAAGTTGTGTGGAAATTTTTACGGCTCCAGTCTCAGCAGTTTGAGCTGTGCGTAGATGTATCTGTCAGTCTGTCAATGAATCTTTTATAAATAAATATTAACGTATTTGGATTTTACGGATTCACCAACGTGGTATTAATTGGTGAAATGATTTGTGGTAGAAATATCATATTTATATTTGAAAGTTTGACATTTACAGTTCATCAAAGTCAAAGAAGCTCCAAAATTCTCGTCACATAAATAATGTTCTTTTTTGTGTATGTGTTAATATTAAACCTGTGTTATCTTCTAGGGCAGTGGTCGGCAAACCGTAGCTCACAAACCGTATACGGCGTTCTCATTCCTTGGCTGTAACTCTTCCAAAAATTGTTTAGTGTTGACATAATATTATTTATTAACTTTCCTTGTAAGAAACAGACACGCACTGTGCACATTGTGAATTATTCAGATGTAAAAGTGGATATAGAGCCGCTTCAGCTGCGCAGGAACATAGCCTCACTGAGTGTGTTCTACCGTGTTTATCATGGCGAGTGTTCAAATGAATTATTTAATTTAATCCCTTCCTCCCCTTTCCACAACCGAACTGCACGCACTGGGCTTTGTAGCCATAGTTTGACGATAAATTGTATCTGGGCACGAACCAAAAAGTTATCGTCGTCATATCTTTGCCATACCGTGAAACTGTGTGACAATCCCCCGGCCAGTGTGTTCCCTCCTTCGTATGACATGGGGTCCATCAAGCGTAACGTGAAGAGACATTTACACAGGTCGGCATGACAGCGGCGACCGGCGATGGATAATCTGTGGTAGTCTGTGGTTGCCGATGTTTTTGGATTGTACTATGCTTACCATCAGGCATAGTCCAGTCATTTTATCGTGCTACAAATAAAAAAAAATCTTATTATATACAAGTACACATGTTTGAAATGTAAACTTAAAGAAAGAAGGCACAATTTTAGAAAGTAACAACAACATCACGGCAAAGACTAGTTTGAGTGTACTTTTAATTTTAACTAATTTCGTACAACTGTCTGTATTAAAGTAAATCCTAACTTTAAAAAAGACACTTTGAATAAACTTCTATATTGTATTGTTTATATTTGGCTATTTTGGATGATGATTTTGCCAACCACTGTTCTAGAATATACGCTTTAATCACGTTGTAATTGTCTATACTAATTTTATAAAGAAGTAAAGTTAGTGAATTTGTGACGTTGTAGGGGGTAATCACAGGAACCACTGGTCTGATTTGTGGAAAATTATTTTCAGTGTTATATAGCTCGCACCACGCTAACACCAATAGGAGCGAAGGACCAGTGAAGAATGTTTCAAAATCGGGCATTTAGTTTCGGATAAAATTTGGTATTAGGTTATACAAAATTATCAATAATAATTTTAACAACCATTGAAAAAAATTGTTTAAAAAGCTATTATTATTTATTTCCAACCATTTTAATATCGTATGGTTGTATACAGGCAGTAAAAAAAATGATAAAAATAACGCATTTAACGCAGGCTCTATTAGCTATTTTGTATGTTTAATTTGCAAATAAGATATTCCAATTAATAAAACTATGTTTAAAATAATCTTTCAAAGTTGAACGCTAAATTTCGTTGAAATTTTCCTTTACATGTTAATTGGTTTCGTGAGATGCAATTAAAGAGATTCCAACTTGAACCTTATTCTCTAATGCTGGTAAAAAGCAAGTCAGGAGAGAGGGAGAGAAACAGAAAATGTAATTAAATTGTTCGCTGCCTGTCTCACTGTTCCTCTGACAATCAGATAGTTTTTTTTTTTCCGTTAAAGTGGGCTTTATCCGAAATTGAAAAGCGGAAATAATTGATTGCTATTTGTATAGTGAACATGTTTGTATAGGAAAACTTTATCGGAGATTAATTTATCTTCTTGAGAACTATAGCAGATTGAACAAAAAGATTTTAGACAACTTTTTTCGATTATATAGAATATATATTAGGAACATGAGGATTTTGTTAATGAAGCGAGTATTTTTTAAATATGTGTTAAAATTTCGGAATGGTATGAATTCTAAATGTCTTGGAATTATATAGTTACTATACTATGGGTACTTTATTTAATACTAACAGTACTCGCGACTTCGTTCGCGTCGAATTTTATGTGAATAAAGTAAATTTTCAAAAAAAGAATTAACCGACTTCAATATTAATCAAAAACCCAATACACCTCTAGTTAGCACACATATTTGTATGTTTTATTTAATTTGGTTTGATAAACTATTTATTTTCCGCTTTTTAGTGCCTTAATTTTGATTAATATTGATGTCGGTTATTTTTTTTAATTTACTCTATTTTTCATCTTTAGTGTACATAACTATATTTTACTAAAACATGCGGGTCATCTGATGGTAAGTGATCACCGCCGTCCATGGACACCTGCGATACGAGAGGAATCACAGATGCGTTGCCAGCCCTTAAGAAAGGAGTAGGCTCGTTTCTTGAAAGTTGTGTTACTTTGCCACGGATCCCATAATCAGAACCTAACCAAACTCTCATCAAACTACCCTTAAAGTACATCCTTTTCAATAAAAAAGGAATCATCGAAATCGGTTGCCGTGATATTGAGTTATTCGTCTATTTGTCGTATACATACTTGATGCAAATTTAACACTTACACGGTTTTGCTCTGGATGCTGTTGTCAGAAAATTGAAATGGGACCACACGGAAAGCACCAGCTTTCAAATAAAAAAAAAACAGAGTGGAACAATTTTAATAAAACAAAAACTAAATACATACACTTTAGATTTAATTTTTTATTATATGTATATGTGTATTGAAGATCTCCTTGTTACTTCTGTGCGCTGTACTGCAACAGTGTTTAATGCAGAATAGATAGTTGCAAAAGGTAATAAATATAAGGAATAAAAGAAGGATAAAAATAAGGAAATGTGAAATAAACGATTTACGATAGAATTTCGCAAAGTAGATAAATTAGTTTCTGGTATGATGTTAAACATATATATTGAAACATTTTGTTGGCTTGGTGATTCGGTAAAGGCGATAGTCACCAGCAACATTAACTAGATATTTATTAACCTCTTGTAGTAAGGGAATCGGAAAGTTTTCGTTGTGACGTCAGCAGGAAACACGACTATCCAATAGTAAGTTTTACAACTGTACTTTCTTGAGACCCCGAAGAAAGACAGAAGTAGAAAAGTGTGGTCAACAAGGAATAGCACCTATCACCTTCCAGGACCCTCGCGCCTTAAATGTCAACGTAGATTACAACGTATAAACAGAATTGCCATCAGTTAGTAAGCATCTGTACATACTGGCTTGAATCTAGTTTAGCAACATTAAAAATATATAATTTTAATATTATATCCACGTTATACAGTTAGTAATCTTTGAGTTAAGTCAAAAGTAAGTATAACGTATATGTTTGCGTTATTGCTTGATCTAGGATTCTATATACGAGTAGTATCAGGTCAATGATAGAAAAAACAGTTGATCTTTTCGAGGTGCATGTGACTTTTTCATATGTGGATATCTATTTTTTAACCGACTTCAAAAAAAGGAGGAGGTTATCAATTCGTCTGTATGTTTTTTTTTTTTTTTTTTTTTTTTTTTTTTTTTTTATGTTTGTTACCGCATAACTTCGGACTGGCTGAACCGATTTGGATGATTCTTTTTTTATTTGAAAGCTAGTGCTTCCCGTGTGGTCCCATTTTTGGTCCGGTTCTGTCAACGGCATCCAGTGCAAAACCGTATAAGTGTTAAATTTGCATTTGGTGTGTATACGACAAATAGACGAATAACTCAATATCATGCCAACCGATTTCGATGATTCCTTTTTTATTGTAAAGGGTGTTCTTCAAGGGTAGTTTGATGAGAGTTTGGTTAGGTTCTGATTATGGGATCCGTGACAAAGTAACAAAACTTTCAAGAAACAAGCCCTACTCCTTTCTTAAGGGCCGGCAACGCATCTGTGATTCCTCTCGTGTTGCAGGTATCCATGGGCGACGGTGATCACTTACCATCAGGTGACCCGCATGTTTTAGAAAAAAAAAATTATGTTCACTAAAAATGGAAAAATAAAGTAAATTTTCAAAAAAAAGTATTAACCGACTTCAATATTAAT
>JACEII010000002.1:9333127-9349253 GCA_014332785.1 Antheraea mylitta
TTGAAGTCGGTTAATACTTTTTTTTGAAAATTTACTTTATGTTGTGTGTCTTAGGTATACGTTATAGACCCAAATTTAATTTAGCAAAATTTGCTGTTTGGGTTCTAACATAACAATATAACATTGCTTGACTTAATAATTAATGAACAAATAAGAACTATTATTTCTAAACAAGGTCATTTAAAAAAAAATCCTACGAAATACATTCTTAGCAAAAAACCTACGCAAGATAGGTTTCGTCAACAACACCAAATTTACGAATTATCGCCCACTGTTCATTTACAGTAAGTAAACATAACATAGTAAACATGGAAACTGATTAATTATACAGTCCTAGATGAATGGCCCTTGTTCTGTATACCTGTATACGAACACAATTTTAACACATACTCAGGGCAACTGTCTGATTTAATAAAAAGGATTTATTTCGTTTGTGAACAGTCAGAACTTTGCTGGGTAACAGACTCTGTTGTTAAAACGTTTCAAAGGTTTGAGTACGAAGCTTAATGGGAATAAATATATCACTATTTTACTTTACTGTGCTGCAAGTCACATTAAAATTGAGAGCACTTTTTCCACAAATAAATTAATTTTACTAATTAGTTGTTTCCTCACATATAGTACCTAAGTAAAATTACTTGTAATAAGGAGACTGAAAAATGTAATTTGTTTTTCCTTTAATGACTGCATTACTATAAGAAATATATTTAAATTGTTACTTTCTTATTATATGGCAAAATGACTTAACTATGTCTGATGACACCCGGTTAGGCCTCCCACGGCAGCGGCTCAAGCCTAGGTTCGATCCCTCGGTAGGGAGCCCTTGAGTGCGTTGCTTGCGCGATACGGTGAGACACAAATATACATCACTGCTACAACACTACACGATCACCCCCACACACGTGCACGTCTACATGCTTACACATGAAAGTGGAAGGGTTTACTTTTTTTCCCTTATCGAACTCTCAATTTTCCGATAATAAATACATGGAGGAGTTGTTGAGGCGTGTATGCTTGGTACACATATACGTTTCAACAACTCATACATATATGAATAGTTAGCTAGGTTAGCTAAGATAGGTCGCAATTTTGCATGCAACAGGCAATAGACAAACCGAGGTGTGCCGTGCACCCTTGAGCTGGTTGCCAAGCTAAAATCGGCTGAGTGCCTTAAGCACTCGCCTTAATAGTCCGGTGAAGCTGTTAAGACCTTGCTGGGTCAATAGCATAGTCATTTAAAAAAAAAAGAGCCACTTCAAACTATTATTGGTTTCAGCATGTATGGGTTGGCTCGTCTGGGGTAGCACCACCTTCTCACAGAAAACCGGCGTGAAGAAACAGTGCTTGCATTGTTGCGTTTCGTTCGGTCAGTGCGAGCGCCGGAGACCCATCTTCCCTTCCACTTCCCTCTCCTCCCAAACACAGGCAGGCAACGCACTTGCGACACCTCTGGGTTTGTTAGTGTCTATGGACGGTGGTGATCGATTAAAAACAGATACTTTGCTGATCAGCCCCATAGATGCAAATAGTATTCTATAGCTGGCCGATTTTGTGTGTTCTAGAGATGATAGAATTGCTATTGCGTGAAAAACCGACGCAGCTTGTTCAAGATTCCCAAATTTAGTGAGGATGATGCTCCCGATGTAATCTCTGAAGTCGAGATCACTGTGAATACCTTACATATTGAGTCTATCTGGCGTTGTGATGGAGATGAGAAAAGTGAGGAGAGGAAATATGGTTTTTTAGCACTGAATGAATTTCTTTACTTTTCAGGTTGATATGCGTTGTAATAGTATTATTTCCATTGCAGATCATGTAAATAGCGAATAATTAAGCATCATATTTTTGTTTTAAATGGCATGATTTAATTCAACGGGTAAAGGGGTTGATGGGACCCTCTAAATAAGCCCCACCAGGATATGCGGTATAAATAAAGGAGAGCGTGTGAGCGGGTAATAATGGCCTTGCTTATAAATAAATAAGAACAACAAGAACCCCAAATAAAAAGCGTGAATTGACCTGCGAGGAAGCACCTCGCACGGAGCAGCAGCGTCTCAGGCAAGATGAGCGGTGTCTGGATATTATTCTAGCTATGAGCGGGTGAAGCGGATATATACGAAAGATAGTCACAGGAAAAAACTTATAGAGTAAAGCAAATGCTTTATCGACGGCGGTATCAAGCGAACTGTCAGTGAAAGAACAAATCGGTGCGGTGCGTCAAATTTTAAAATCGTTCCATTTTTCTTCAATTAAAATTTATCTTCTTATTCGAAAAAGTTGACAGCCAGGAAGGTCCCTTATAGCGTCTGCATGCTCCGTACTCGACCTAGGAGGTACAAACCAGAAAAACAAATTATTAAATGGAGCGCAGCTATTTTATTTATTTATAAGAGGCCAACCAACGGGTGTAAAGATATTTCTGTGTTTTTCCTTTTAAAACATTTTCAGATTATTACGTTAATCTTTGCGGATAGTCCGCGCATTTATTCATATTTTCACAAACAAATATAAGCCATGGAATAAATTGTAAATTAAATCCCTTTCTCTCGACAAGTTAATGTCCCGGGAGAGTTTTCTTTGGTTTTAATTTCCGGAGTGTTTCAACTGAGGAAATAGTTTATTCTGCAAACATTGTCATTAATGGACGTAATAGTGTTTTTGACAATTTATGTTTGTTGGGTAACTTTAAATTCATTAATGTTTAAAATGTATATCAATCACTTTTCACAAAGTGAAAAGATTTTATAGGGCCACGAATAATTATTATTGACATTTAAAAAATATTAAATGAAATAAACTGAATTTTAGTTATATGTATATACTAGTTGCGCCCGCGACATCGACCGCGTGGGGCTCGATGTACAAAATAGTGACTGAGAAGGACATCTGAACGTATTAAGTCTAATTACTATCTATTTTTCTCTAGTACAAATCGCGTTGTTATCAAAATTGGAATAATTCGATGGACCCAAAATTTTTTTAATAAAACAGAGACTTAATGTTACTCGAAGATATGCTTTAAAATTTTCTGGAAAATGTTTTATCGCTAACACAGTATTTTAGCAGTGATGCGTATCTAAACAGACAAACAGACATTCCTAAAAATGATTATTATGTATTTTGTTACTTATTCCTAGACACTTGCACTATTTTGTTTACAAAAATCTAAAAATACCGACACGTTACTTTTATATTCTTATTATATGTAAATATATATTAATGTTATGCATTTATTTTTTTAAATGTACTTTTGTTTTGTTTTTTTATATTATAGGGGGCAAAGGAACAGGCGGGTCACCTGTTATTAAACGATCACCGCCGTCCATAGACACTTGCAACACCGGGGGAGTCGCACATGTGTTGCCAGTCTGTGTTTAGGGGAGTGGAAAGAAAGGGAGAGGGGCAGGGAGAGGAGAGGGGAGAGAAGATGGGTCTCCGGCGCTCTCACTGACAGAAAAGCAACAATGAAAACACTGTTACTTTACGTTGGTTTTCTGTGAGAGGATGGTGCTACCCCGTGTGAGCCGACCCATTCTTGCTGAAACCAATAATAGCTTCAGCGTGGCTCTACCACCTACATTAACTAGTAACTAATTAATTGCTATTAGTAAAGACATATATTATACTTTTGACGTGATTTCTTAATAAATTTCACTCATAATTTATTTTAAAAAGCATTCTTTCGCAAATAATCTGCATTTATGCTTCCATTCTTACTCTAGATGAGGTCTATTAAGGTCGTGTGAATCGAATTTGAAATTGTTCTACCTCTTGAGAGCAACTTACACGAAATACAAAGTTTTGATCGCTGAAAGTTTTACTCTATTCAATATGAAATATGCTTGAGATTAATATTGCGATACTTTTAAAGTTTTAGTAACGTCTTTGAAATTTTCAATTTAAAAATTAACCTTTATATTTGAAAGTGGCTCTATGATACTTTTTTTTTGTAAGAAGTCAAGTGTATATACTTATCTCGAGATGAACGTTAGGCGCGGTAGTTTTAAACGTATACCGTCAATCATAAATGACTTCCTTTTTGTCATATGATCGATAAGTCACTCAAGGACTGCGTTCCAGTAGAAGCTCACAACGCTCACGCTCACGACCGCGAGTTTTCCCGTTCCACTAGCTCTCGAGGGTTACAGTCGTACACACTAGTGGAACGTATTTGTAGCCGTTTCGAGCGTTCAGATAAATAATAGAAATGGCTACCTAGAAAAAATAAAGCAAAAGCTTTAAGAAGTTACCTTACAATTTATAAGTCTTAACAGTAAATTCTCATTATTATTAAATTGGTTTAAGTATAGTATAATTACTATGAAATGATTATAAATGAATTTCTACATTTTTCAAAAGAAGTAAAATTATCAAAACTCAATTAACATATTTCATTTATGTATTTAAATACAATATGTAAATAGCATATTGTATATATTATAAACATTATTTACCGTATCAAATAATGACATTTTTATGGTCGCCATCTTTATTGAGAAACCCGCCAATTTTGTCAACGCTCACGTTGACCCACCTCCAGACATGGGGCGTCGTGAGCTTCGCGTGAGCGTATGTTATGACGTCATCAATGACGTTTTCGGCATGACCGCAACGCTCGCGGTTGTCTAGTGGAACGGCGAAAAGGGTGTTGTGAGCATTGTGAACGTCTAATGGAACGCGCCCAAGACCAACCACTCAAGACCAAGCAAATGTCAATTAAAAAGCGTTTACCTTAAACAATAGTTAGAGGGGTACACTAATGTATATGTTAAGAATATATAGAGGTGTGAACGGTCCGAAGAACCGCGTGAGATTAAACACCACTCCCTTTTCTTTTCGAAGCGACTACGCTATTGGTCTGATTGGCTTTTACATCTCCACCGGACTACTAAGGCAAGCGATTAAGACACTCAGATGATTTTATTTAATAATCAGCTCAAAGGCACACCTCACCTCAGCTTGGGCTGTTCTCTCGATTACGCAACATCGCGACTCTAACTAAGCTGAGGTGACTATTCATACATATAGGACTTTGTGAGATATACATGTGCACCTCACGAATTCACACATGTATTTTGTAGCTGAGTCTCCGCTCTGTTTTCAGTACGTCTTTTATAGGCTGGCTTTTGTATTAGGATAACGCTTAATATTTATGTCAGTACAAATACTTTCTGATAGTATATCGGACATATGCGTCGACATATAATATACCTTTGCCTAGTAGCAAAAACTCGTGGGCGCCCAGAGGTCGACATTCGACCATAGTTAATTGATTTTTTAAAGTTTAAACTTTATTAGAGTTCTTTTGTCAAAGGGTATACTTCTATAATCAAAGGTTTTCATCATGGCTACTCAGTTATTTGCCATTTGCTATTTATTATAAAATCATTAAAAAAAATCTATGTGTAAATGAAAATGAAAATTAATTATAAATTGGATACAAAAACCACGTGGTAAAGCTCAAATTTTAACCAAACATAACTTTACGAAAATAAAGAAATTTATCGCAACCCATGACACAATTTTCAATTTAATTTTACACGACACCATGGGGTGGTATTTCGGGGTGATATTGAATTAAATGTAGTCTGTTCATTATGAGAAATAGTGATATGCCCAGTATCATCGTTTGGAAAAGTAATGGATGCACAATACAATCAAATGGTGAATCCAAGACAAAAACGTTTTTAATACTAGCATTAGCTTTTGAAAATAAATTCTTTTTCGTTGATACATGAGGTTGAATTGCAACGTTGTAATCAGGGTAGTAGACTATGTTATCGATATAGAAACCAAAAATAAACTTTTTACAATTTTTATCTGTCTGTCTATCCCTGTGAACACGCATCACTCTGAAAGTACTGAACCAATCTTGACGAAAGTTGACATAGTGATAACTAATATTACGAGATTACATCAAAGTTACTTTTTGGCCCATAAAACGTAAAAGGTTCTCCAGGATAAACGATTAAAGTCTATAATCTAAACCCGTATTACTCTGAAAGTACTGAACCAATTTTAACGAAACTTGACACAGTGTTAACTAATATTACAAAGCTACATCCAGAATACTTTTTATCAAATAAAACGCAAGGGGCTCTTCAGAATAACGAAAAACAAAGATTTATAGTTAACGTAACTAGACTTTTTTTGCGACACCTTAGTACAAGAGCCGCCAGCGTTAGAAGAACGAGGCTTTTAGAATAGCTGGTTCTTTAATATATCTATATATATTTTTTTGTATCATAAGAGGCAAGCGAATAGTTGGGTTACGTGATGTTAAGTGACCATCACCGTCTATATACTAGCAACACCAGGAGTGTCGCAAGTGCGTTGCCAACCTGTATATGGGGGAGTGGGAGGGTAATGGAAGAAAAAGAAGGAAAGGCGAAGAGAGGTGGGCCTCAGGCGCTCTCACTGACCGAACGAAATACTACAATGCAAGCATTGTTATTTCACGTCGGCTTTCTGTGAGAGGGTGGCCGAAGGAGCCGACCCATTTATGCTGAAACCAGTAATAGCTTCAGCGTGGCTCTCCCATATACACAAATTATCAATATATCAATAGACAGAATTTAGAACACCTGGTAGCTGGTTAACGTTGTATTTTTAATGCTCATTGCGATTTAATTAATTTTGATTTATGAATAACTTTAGGAACATTTTTTTCAGTAACTTTTAAACGCAATTATAAACATGAACTTATCACATTCAGACATATTTTTTATAAACAATCATATGCCCACTGATATGTTTTATAAATAAAAATAATTAATTTCAAATCAATTATTTTTTTCCATAGCAAAGAAAAAATTTCATTATATTAAACATTATTGATATTATATATTTTATATGATGATATGATATTTATATATGATATTTCACCATATACAAATGAACAACGATAAACGTAAACGTATGACTTGGGACTGACGCCATCTTAAATATATGCGGACGGAGTCGCGGGCACAGCTAGTGTTTAAATAATGACAATAATCAAAGAAAAAGATCATATTTTTTGGTTATTGTAAAGTTTTGTATGGAAATATTTTTTTATTATTTTAAATAAGTAGGTATTAGAAATTCTAGTATCTACAATATTATTTCCAAATTCTTCAACTGTTAGACTACAATTACAATTTTGTTAATAATTTTTTAGGCTTTAGCGTTTGACCATAATCTCATCTTTTTTTTCATTGTAGCTTTATTGTATCTGATATCAATTGACTACGTGGTCTAACATGTCAAATACGCTCAATTTAGAGACGGACTGGCCTCAAGCGTAGTTGCTGGAATACACCAACAGATGTTTGACAAGAGATTTTTACTTGAGAGTGGTAGCTAGGTAACCGATCTTAGAACAAACCCTACCAAAATGCTCTACGGTTTCATCACAACGTTTTCTTTCACAGGAAGCTCCAGTTCGGTTACAAGGATTCAAACTTACGTCATTCAACGCTGTCTCTGGACACGGTATCAACTAAGCCATCAACGCTTCGGTAGTTCGTACCTATGTTTTGATTAATTAGTCAATCGCATTCGATCGTCACGGTGATTAGCCATTCATGTTTATTGACGCATTTGTTACGCATGTCTGCGGTGTTTATAATAGGTGCCTTTATGCTAAGAATTATTAATGAAACCATGATTACAAAGCCATTGTGCTAAAGTTGACTCGCGCATGTATTATGAGATAATCACAATTACTTTGTTTGCACCTAAATCTGATGTTAATGTTGTAAGGAAATTCTAGTGTTGTTTTTGGACTTTGCATTTAATTGCTAACAAAGATTAATATCTATTCCTAGAAGCGTAAGTTCACTTTTTAAAGTTCCTCAGTTTATTAATTTGGGAATATAATTAACATGAGAAAAAAACAGTACGAATACTTGAAGAAAAAATCAAACCAACAGAGTACACAAACAAGAAGGAATATTTGCAAGTATAAATTGTATATTGTATTCATATATTCAAACTTCTTGAATACTTCTTGAAATAATAACATGATCAAAAATGATATAAATGTTTTATTATAGCACTAACCCCTGCCCGTGACTTCGTCCGTGTAGAATACTTACTTTGGGCTAACGCTAACACGCAGCCGAAGTTCTCAAGAAGTAAAAGAAACGATTTTAAAACATTTTTATTGGTGCACCGTTCCTATTGGTCTCGGTGTGATGATATATTATAGCCTATAACCTTTCTCGATAGATGAGCTATATAACACTGAAAGGACTTTTCAAATCGGAACTGTCGTTCCTGAGATGACCCCCTACAACGTCACAAACTTTACCTCTTTATAATATTAGGTCTTTATCTATGAAATTGCCGTTTTGTATGAAAAAAATTAAACGATTTTTTTCATGTATTTTTTATTTGAATTAATCGAAGTAATCAATGCATCTTTGCCAACGCAGTGGCAGTTTATTGATGCCCTTCTTAAAGAAATCATCTGGACGGGAGGCAACAAATTCTTCAAAGGCATTTTGTACTGCCTCTTGGGTATTGAATTTTTTTCCCGCCAAAGAGTTATCCAAATTCTGGAAAAGTAGTAGTCTGCAGGCGCAAGGTCTGGTGAGTATGGCGGATGACGGAGAACTTCCAACCCCAGTTCTTGCAACTTAAAGACCATCTGCTGTGCAGTATGAGGTCGCACGTTGTCGTGCAGGAGCAGCGGAGACGAGCGATTGACCAATGCTGGTTGGAGATGTGTCAGCTTCTCCATCATTGTGTTCAGTTCTTCACATTACACATCTGCAGTAATGCTTACCCCATTTGGTAAGAAGCTGTGATGAATCACACCGGCGTTAGACCACCAAACAGTGACCATCACTTTTCTCGGGGTAAGTTTTCGTTTAGGGCATTGTTTAAGTGCTGAACCAGGATCCAAATAACTTGCAGAGCGCTTGCGGCTATCAAACAGAATACATTTTTCATCGCCGGTAGCAATGCGGTTCAAAATTCCTTCATTTGTGTGTCTGTTGAGCAGGGCAAGGCACGTCTTGACGCGTACTTCGCGCTGGCGATCATTGAGTTCGTGGAGCACCTATTTGTCAAGCTTTTTTACCTTGCCAATTTAACGCAAATGGACCAATATTGTTTTAACGCTAACGTCGTAAGCAGCCGCTATCTATTGCTGCTGCTATAAATGTATCAGCAGCTTCCACAATCGCCTCTAATTCGTCATTGTCGATCAGTCTTCGGACCACCGCGAGGTTAATTTTTCAAGTCGGAATTCCCAGAACGAAAACGAGAAAACCAATAACAGGTGGTGCGTTGGTTTGTAGTGTTAGATCCGTAAACGTCGTTGACATTGCGTGCCGCTTGTGCCGCTTTGCTGCCACGACGGTACTCATTTTTTTTTTTTTTAACGAAGCACGACATATTGGTTGCACTATGCCTGATGTTAAGCATAGTACAATCCAAAAACATCGGCAACCACCGAGAGACAGATTATCCATCGCCGGTTGCCGCTGTTATGCCGGCCATAATGACGAAAGTCATCTGGTACTGGATATGCACAGGCTGATCCCGAAACGCGACGCGCAGAAGCGAGTCACTATGACGGGCTTTTTCGCCATATGTATGGTGGTTGCGACCCAGTCGGGCTGTAAAACCCTACCACCCCGTACCATAATTCCATAATTACTTGAATTTTTAACGTATCTATGATGACAAAAAAGATTAATATGCGATGAAAATGTAACAATAATTAATGAACATATGACTACTTTTGGAAAAGAATTACATTTTTAAAATAAAATTAATTTGAAATTAGAATTCTTAGCCAAACAAAAATTATTTTGATTTGAAATGGCCAATACTGCAGAACGGCAATTTCATAGGTAAAAATACCTATTATTAGTATAGATTTTGAATATTATTTTGAATTAATTATAAGAATAACGTTTGGGAGCATGAACATTTCAATTTCTCGTAAAGATATCCCTTATTTCAAGCCTCGTCAATTTTACCGGAATCGAACTGGGTGAGACAAAAAACTAGCTATCGGTACCAAGAGCGCGCAAGTACAAATCCAATTATTTCCCGTGGCGCAGCCTGGCGGTGTGTAATTGATTTATTTGCTCATTTCTACTGCATACAAGCTGTCTTTGGAATACAGACGGCGTAGATATCTACGCGTTTATATTGAAAATTATTACAATGTTTCTTTAAAACGAAAATTTGTAATATATATTTAAGATTGTATTTTAGTATTTTTAAAATCACATCATCCATATTCCAAAGCGAGATATAATTACATTACAGAGTATTTCAAATTTCTATTTTATTCTATGTCATGGGTTTACTTAGAAAAAATAAATTAAGTTTTAAATTGAAATTTGCTCGAATTTGGCGAAAATATACTTGATAATTTTGCATACTATAGTTATTATTATTTTAGTGCATGAAATATATTCTTCAGATGCAATATAGATAAATATATTTAGATTAATTATATAATTTGAGATAGCATATACATTATATAATTAGTCAGCTTATGACCTAAAGAAAGTAAAAATATTGTTTAAATAATAAAAGCGATAGGTTAAACACTATATTATAAAAAATCTACTTAATATGTTTGACTATTTAAAATACATAACTTTATAATGTTTTTATAACTGCGATATACTTTTTTTTTACTATAAGGAATACGCGATTTGTTCAGATCTGCCATAAGTCGCATCAACGACCTGATTAAATTTGGAGTAAAGCTACTTGATTGGGGTGTAAGGGGTGTCAAAAAACATCATAAGACTTGAGACACCCAAGCCAACCTCACCTGCACGTGGTGCATAATAACGAACGAGGCAATGGCGAAAGCGGGGTGGTAGGGTTTTACAGCCTGACTTGGTCGCAACCACCATGTATATGGCGAAAAAGCCCGTAATAGTGATTCGCTTCTGCGAGTCGCGTTTCGGGATCAGCCTGTGCATATCCAGCTTTTTGCAGGCCGGCATGATAGTGGCGACCGGCAATGGATAGTGTGTCAATCGGTGGTCGCTATTATTTTTGGATTGCACCGTGCTTACCATCAGGCATAGTGCCAGTCATTTTGCCGTGCTACAATAAAAAAAAAAATGCGAACAGTGCTAGATCGTTCGTTGTGGGGGTCTTTTAGGGAGGCCTATATCCGGTAGTAAACGTCTTTTGTCTAACATAAAACAAATTTATTAAGGTTACCAACAGAGGCAACATTAATACATTGTTATTAAAATCACAGTTTCAAAATTCAAAGTTTTTGCTAAATATGACCCTATTTGCAGGCAACAACGACATTCATATCAAGTATGTGTAGTATAATTTACATAATTAAGACGTAGTCCAGTAAAGCTGTTAAGACCTTGCTAGGTCAATAGCGTAGTCATTTCGAGAAAAAAAACATAATTAAGGCAATAAAAATTAAGATATGAAATAATATACTTAGTTTGGAATTAAATACCGTGGGTGAACTAAAGAGACTAAACTAAACTTTGAATAAATGAATTCTATATTAATATGAGTGTATCCACGAGCCTATTAATATATATTAATTTTGTAGATATTGCTAACATTAATCACAATTACACTCAATACATCGTATTTACAAGGATTTTGAAACGACTGTCACGTAACTAACAGTGAAGGCTTCTTATCGATCGTGACCATCCAAAACGGATACGGGAGTAGGGTGGACGTGGTCCGGTGCCGTATTTAAGAAAGCATTTAAGGGGCTTTACTTCGGACATTGACGGATTGCTGGCAGTGAAGCGGTCGTACGACGTTACCACTCCACCCCTAAGTGTCGAATTGACGTTATAAATTGATTCCCTGTGATCTAATATTCATTTTTAAATGCGTATTTCTTTTAATAAACTAGTAGATGTTTCCGCGTCCCCGTGTGCCTTTTCATTTGTTGTAATTAGTATTGGTAGTAGCATAGTTTACTTATAGGAAATTGTAATGTGTATTCTTTGTATTTATATACTAGTGGTCGACCACTGGTCGAAATATTTTTTTTTTTATGTCATATAGGAAGCAAACGGACAGGCAACTCACCTGTTGTTAAGTGATTACCGCCGTCCATAAACACCAGCAACACCAGCGGAGTTGCAAGTACGTTGCCACCCTGTGTTTAGAGGGACGGTGGAATGGGAGGAAGGGAGAGGAGAGGGGAGAGGAACGGCGACGTGGCCTCCGGCGCTCTTACTGACCGAACAAAACGCAATAATGCAAGCACTGCTACTTCATGTCGGTTTTCTGTGAGAGAGGGGTACTACCCCGGATGAACTGACCACCCATTCATGCTAAAACCAGTAATAGTTTCAACGTGGCTCTACCACTTATACAAATCTGAACATAAGTGATTAATCTTTGAATTTCCAATATCGTTTAGGTTTCTTTGCAACGAGATAACAATTATTGTAAATGTAAAAAGTATGAAGTATGATGAAAATATACTTATAAATAAAGGCTTTGACTCGACTATGACATAGATTTTCATAAAAAAAAGTTATAGTAAATTTACGTTGAAGATATCCCTGTTACTTATTAAAGAAATATTGAAGAAATCAGTATTTACAAATCCAGACGTTTGCGGCCAAAAGTATGATAAGTATGAGCCTTTAATGATATTTGACACATAAAAAAATAAATCAGTAAATTAGGTCTCACCTATAATCTGGCAATTGAAAAAAGCCAATAAATTTTAATTATGCCATAGAAAAATTAAAATAATCAAAGTCGAAAAGAATAATAAGAATATGCCCTGAATTGACATATTTATCTCATTATTTTTACCGCCTACTTATTTTACCTACCCACTTTGCTGCCTTTAATTTTATACGACTTATTTAATTCAAGTGGTCTCTAGTGTAAAATTCTTATTATAAATATACTAACTAATACCGTAATCTAAGAGATTGTAATTCCGTTTAAAGACATTTTAATATCATTTGTTGTTTGCTTATAGATCAGAAAATTTATTTTACAAAAACGGCGTGCTGTTGTAATATTTTATGAATTTACTATTTATATTATTGCTATGGGATATTGGGATTTTGTCTTTTTTTATATTGAAGCACGACAGAGTGACTGTACTATGCCTGATGTTAAGCATAGTACAATCCAAAAACATCGGCAATCACCGAGAACCAGATTATCCATCGCCGGTCGCCGCTGTCATGCCGGCCATAATGACGAAAGTCACCCGGGACTGGATATGCACAGGCTGATCCCGAAACGCGACACGCAGAAGCGAGTCACTATGACGGGTTTTTTCGCCATATACATGGTGGTTGCGACCCAGTCGGCCTGTAAAACCCTACCACCCCGCTATCGCCATTGCCTCCTTCGTTGATCAGAAGGGTGCACTACGTGCAGGTAAGGTTGGCTTGGGTGTCTCAAGTTTCAAGATGTTACTCGACACCTCTTACACCCCTAACCTAACCCCTGTCTTTTATTTATGTATCTCTTTTTATACCATGTAGGAGGCAAACGGACAGGCGGCTCACCTGATGTTAAGTGATCACCACCGTCCATAGACACCAGCAATACCAGAGGAGTTGCGTTGCCAACGTATGTTTGGGGGAATGGGGGAAGGGAGAAAAGAGGAAAGTGGAAGGAGAGAACAAGTGAGGGGAAGGGGGAAGTGGGTCTCCGGCACTCTCACTGACCGAACGAAACGCAATAATGCAAGCACTGTTACTTTATGTCGGTTTTCTGTGAGAGGGTGGTACTCGCCCTAAAAGTTTTTTGTGCAAAATATCTTGTTAGGTAATAGATGCTGTGAAAATAATTTAAGTAAAATTTTGCAGACAATTGATAAATGTTTAAAAATGTTAGCATTCTTCTAGGAAATTAAAAACCTAATTTATTCTTGTAAACTTCTTAATTTATCTACAATCGTAGTTATTTTGTTTTTATAAGAGATATTCTTCCTATCTAAGATTTACTTAACTAATTTTGTATTAAACGCATTATGAGGAATATCTCGACACAGCTTCTTTTATAATATGAACATTTTTATACTCAATCAGTTACATTACTAAAAAGTTAAATACATATTAAATACTTGCCTTAAAAAAGTTTCGTACTAAATGCACCGCGCTCGCTTACATTATAACTATACATCAATCACACTGCTTGCGAGACCCATAATAGTAGCGGACAAATTAATAAATTATTGCTATATGGTATACTGATACATTTCCCGTGGTTGTCGCGTCGCCGCTTGCGGAAACTCCCGAGGGAGTCAAGTGTGCCTAATGATTTATTACGTCCTCGTGGGTGTTCCAGAATATAACTTTCTTTAAATAATAAACGAAAACAATTGTATACAATATTAATGTCGTATTATAATAGCGAAATCAGATTTCACAAGAAGTCGGTCATTTGAATTGTCGTCATGTCGGCCTATAGATACAAAATGGTCTACTATATGGACTTACTATGATTTTGCTCATTAATATAACAATAACGAACATACCCAATAAAATAATATTGACATTTCAAACATTTAATTATTCGTAATGCCGTAGTACATAATTCGTATTATAAAAAAAGCGATTAAAAGCGAATAGATTCAAAAGATATATCGGCAAATTATATACAAATTATATTTTACTAGTGGTCATTCACATTCGACCATAGTTAATTAATTTTTTTAAAGTTTGAACTTTATTAGGGTTCTTTTGTCAAAGGGTATACTTCTACAATCAAAGGGTTTCATCATGGCTACTCAGTTATTTGGCATTTTCCATGATCTTTAATTATATAGACATAAAAGAAATCTGTGTAAATGAAAATTGAAATTAATTATAACTTTTTTATAAATTATAGCTCTCAAATTCTAAGTAAACATAACTTTACTTAAATAAAGAAATTTATCGCAACTCATGACACAATTTTCAATTAATTTTACACGACACCATGGGTGGGTGGGTGTTGTGGTATTTCTCGGTGATATTGAATTAAGTCTGTTCATTATAAGAAATAGTGATATGCCCAGTATGCATTCTTCTGGAAAAGTATACAGAATGCGATCAAATGATGAATCCAAAACAAAGATGTTTTAATACTACCATTAACTTTTGAAAATAAATACATTTTTGTTGCTATATTAGGTTGAACTGTCACCTAAAAATTTTGACATCGAATAAAACCAAGAAGAATTAATTAACAATTATTTCAGTGGTTCCATAAATGTACTAAAGATAAATTGTTTATCAATTAATTATTAATGTATATATTTATTATGAATTTACATCTTATATTATTATAAAATTAACCTACAATTTGACCAATTGATTTCAAAGGACATATAAGGCATGCAAAGTCATTCATGTTAAAATTATTATATTAGTGTAAAAATAACCTGTAATTTGACCTGTTAAATTCAAAGAGCACGTAAGGTATGGAATGTAAGGCGTGTTATAAATATTATAATAATAACTATATATTATAATATCATTGTTGAATGTAGGATGAAAAATGGTAATTAGAACGTAAGAGTTAAAAATTACATACAGTCGAACACCACCTTCACAACCTTTTTTGAAGTTCGTAATTATTGATGGCTGTCAAAATGTCTTTTTTATTTACATGTGTGTATATGTTGTGTAAAATTCAAGTAGTAGTGTGAGTAGTGCATATTTTAATTAATTTAATGTGCTTCTAATGCCTTTTATATAAAATAAACAGCTTTCTGCACTTCTCCGCCATATAAATTTTAACTATGGCAAATTTCAAGTTCACCCGTTGACAGGAAATAAGTTAAAAAGGGGTACAATTTTTTTGCTTCACGTATTAATATATAGATAACACCCTAAATACATCAACGACTTCTTAATCATCAATTACTATTTACTTTAAAATGTTTTTATTTTTCTCGAACTGACTAAGCTATTGACCTAGCAAGGTCTTCACAGATTCACTGGACTACTAAGGCGACCGCTTACAGCACTCAGCCGATTTTATTTTATTTGCACGGCACACCTCGGCTTGGGCTGTTACCTGATACATGAAATTCGCGACCTATTTGAGCTAACCTAAGCTAAGCTATATATATATGCTTATATGAGTTCTTGAAACATATATGTGTACCAAGCATATATACCTTAATAGCTCATATATGTATTTTGTG
>JACEII010000002.1:9349653-9425087 GCA_014332785.1 Antheraea mylitta
CACAAAATACAATACATATAATTCAGTGATTTTCGATATCTCCTACATATATTGTAAATATCGTCCACCTCTTTATAACGATACTCATCTAGTGTACAAAATCCTACAATCATTCTTCTTTTTTAATTTTATTTTGTCATATTACGTCAGCTGCGAATATGTAAAAATTCATTTTGCATAAAGTTTCGGTGTATTGAAAAGTATATGACATAGTCGCCGAAAAAAATGAACTGTCTTGAAAATTTTTATTGATGACATCAAAAGTTGTTGAAATAAAAGATATCGTTTGACAACCAGAAGAGAAAATGGCACTGAACTACTTTATCTTCGTTTATTCATTCATACATAGATAAAATAATGTGTATGTATTGTTAATAAATACAATATTTTAAAAATAATGTGTATTTTATTTGTAGCACGCGTCTAACCCGCGGTTTGTTATCAGAACGTCTGAAGCAGTGCATAACGAGGAACCGGAGACAATGTTCCCCCTTTATATTCCACTCCACATGTACTAGAAATAACAAGGGCCCTATTTTCAATTCCTCCATCGCATTTTGTGGTTTTATAAGCACAAGGCACTCTTGAAATGCATATAGAGTTTTTGTACACATGAGCAGTTTTCCTTTTCACTACATCACGTAGGTAAGTGAACGTCTAAGCGAATCGAAATTGAATATGGATATTTAAATTACATTTAACCGATGTTCAACTTTAGAATTCTTAAACCGCTACAGAATTAATTTCATTTAAACTTCTACAGTGTTATTACAAAAAAGTTAAATAAATTTTTAATACCTACTTCAATAAGGTTACGTTTTAAATGCACCGCGCGCGGTAGTCCGGTGGAGCTGTTAAGACGTTGCTGGGTCAATAGCGTAGTCAGTTCGAAAAAAAAAGTACCACGCGCGCTGAATGTTCGCCATATTTTAGTAGGTGGTAGAGCCACGCTGAAGCTATTATTGGTTTTTCTCTCTCACAGAAAACCGACGTGAAGTGACAGTGTTTGCATTGTTGCGTTTCCTTCGGTCAGTGAGAACGCCGGAGACCCATCTCCCCTCCCCTCCCCTCTCATCTCCTGTCCCCTTTCCCTTTCTCTCCATTCCCCCAAACACAGGCTGGCAACGCACTTGCGACTCCTATGAAGTTGCTAGTGTCTATGGACGGCAGTGATCGCTTAGCAACAGGTGACCCACATATTCGTTTGCCTCCTATATGATATAAAAAAAAATCTTGCTCTTTTGTCTCGTTTTGGTTAGTTTAGGTTAAACTTGCGAAGAAAGGATAACGCGAACTTGCCTAGGACGAGCACGGTGCATTTAGTACGAAAACTTTTTAAAGCAAGTTTTAATACGTATTTCACTTTTTTGTAAATCATCGCTAGTCTTTTATTCTGTGCTATGACGATTATTCCCATTTAAGTATACTCGTTAAATTTGAACTCCGTTTTATGTTAAGATAATGGTTAAACGTTTAGTTGAATCTTTTGACAAATAGCGACAACGAGGGGCTTGTCGTAAAACAAAGATCCACAGGATCGCTTGCGCCCATCAATTTAACAACAATCGTCAAGTTAACGAGCGAGGTGATAGTGATGCCTTGCAGTGCTTAGTCGCCAGCGAAATTCACTCGCAAATAACGTGATTGTTTTATTAAAATGCATAGCTCCAACTATAAATGCGTTTCTGTGTAGCATATTCGCATAAAACTCGGGTCAGTTAATTTTGTGCAGAACCTAAACTCGGTCAGATCATACGTGAATAATAAATAACAAGGGAGGTTTTTAATTATTTAATAACCTAGAAATCTTTTATATTCACACTTGTGATACTCTTTAGTTCAATGGTCAGTTATTGAAATTAACGAGTGAACGTCAAATATACATCTATTTTTATCACTGACTTCTATGACTGACTTGCCACTGGCAGAATTCCTTATTACAATCCGACATTTGAGTTGAAGTTCAAATCAAAGTTGTCATTTGTTTTAATTATTTGTGTATCTCTAATGAAATAAATTATTATTATCTTTAATTCCACTTCAAAAACGAATTTGATTAGTGTTGTAGTTGTCTTATTATTATTAATAGCCATTTCTTCCCCACCTGAAAAGGGTTTCAATAAACTATTCAATTCAAAGTTGATTTAACCTCCTGTTGAGATTGCTCACGAAAATAAATAATCTATAAAAATTTCTCATACAAACAAATTTCAAAATATAGCTTATAAATCACCATGTAATTAAAATTTCATAAATCGCAAATTACGATTGAAGTAATACTTAGATGTTACATCAATAGTTTTTTTTAAACTGATACGAATAACGAAGACACACACACGACTATTCTTTGATATACAAAGTTTCTGCGAACTCTTGGGGTGTAAGGGTGTCGAGTAACATCTTAAGACTTGAGACACCCAAGCCAGCCTCACCTGCACGTGGTGCACCCTGCTGATCAATGAACGATGCAATGGCGACAGCGGGGTGGTAGGGTTTTACAGCCCGACTGGGTCGCAACCACCATGTACATGGCGAAAAAGCCCGTCATAGTGACTCGCTTTTGCGCATCGCGTTCCGGGATCAGCCTGTGCATATCCAGTACTGGGTGACTTTCGTCATTATGGCCGGCATGACAGCTGCGACCGACGATGGATGATCTGTTTCTCGTGGTCGCCACTGTTTTTTACTTTTGTACTATGCTTACCACCAGGCATAGTGCAGTCACTTTGTTGTACTTCAATAAAGAAAAAATATAAGAACTATTTAATCAATCATTACTTTCCTTATAGATGGTTGTTTAATTTCACAGGCAATACAAATGATTAACTTTAAAGAAAGCAAGAATTCAGTCACACGTAAAACAGTTATTACTTTTATTATTCGAGTTCTTATAATAATGTTTCTGCTATTCATAAACTTCTGTAATTATAGCTGTTGAAAATCAGTGAAAGTTGATTAACCGTCTACAAACGCTGGAAACTGGTGAATTTCCCTAATCTTTACGATTTCTGTAATTGAACCCATTGTACAAGTGAATTTCCAGGGACCTCTCGTATTGAACGGGAAAGTTGAAAGTAATAAACTTGTTCTTTAGATGAATTGCCTTATTCCGAAGTTAATCATGGAGAGTGAGCGAGAGCACTTTAAGTAAAACTTATTATATTACTACTTATATCCAAATAGCACGTGAGAAAAGTCTATGTTTTTTTAAACTATGTTTTAAAACTGTTTATCCTAGATGTCCATTTCTATCTCAAAGCAAAAAATAAATATTTGTGAGTGATCGTGTGGGTCTTATAAAGATTGAAATATGTTTGTGATCTTATAAGGTTTGATAAGATCTTTTCTGAGGACTATAATTCATCACAAATTTCTTCCAGTTAGATTTGAAGCTACAAAATTACGTTATGTAGGTGGTACAGCCACGCTCAAGCTTTTACTGGCTTCAGCATAAATGGGCGGCTCGCCCGGTGTAGTTCCACCCTCACATAGAAAACTGGTGTGAAGTAACAGTGCTCGCATTGATGCGTTTCGTTCGGTCAGTGAGAGCGCCGGTGGCCCACCTCTCCTCGCCTTCTCCCTGTCCTCTTCCCTACACCGCCTCTACTATACACAGACTGGCAACGCACTTGCGACTCCCCTGGTGTTGCAAGTGTCTATGGACGGTGGTGATTATTTAACATCAGGTAATCAGCTTGTTCGTTTGCCTTCTATGATATAAAAAAAGTTATAGCTTAGTTGATAGCGTGTTTACGTCCATGGACGTAAGTTTGAATCCTGGCAACGGAGTCGGAGCATTAAATGAAGTAAAACATCGTAATTAAACTATGGTGGTAGATTGTTTTTTAAGTCTGCCTGGCTAACCACTGCCCTCAAATTTAAAATCTGTCGCCAAGCCTTATTGATGTGTTCCGGCACTTGCCCATGAGAACAAGTTCCCTCTAGGCTTAGCATCCATCTTCAACTATATCTTCGACTAACATGACATGAGATTACACTCAAACGCTATTGCGCTATAACCACTATAGAAATTGAGCCGTCACGGGGTGCCCGGCAGATGTGAAGCATCGAAATTCTTTTGGATAAGTTATAGGCCTAAAAAACAGATTACTATGATACAGAGCTATGGCATAATGACAAGATAAAGCGTTATAAATTTGTTCCCTAAAATAATGACTACCTATTTATTTTATTACATAAATATTCCATTTTATTAAATACAAAATATAAAAATTCAACTAGGCACAGGCTCGGTATGTTTGGCGGCATTTATCAAAAGGCGCTAGGTCGTCGGTGCGTGCCGCGTAACACTAGTGGAACGAATGACCGAGAAAACAGTTTGAATCTTATGTTTATACAAAGAGGGTTGCAAACATTTATGAGTATTTCGTTAACGGTGTGAAGTTCGTGTTTTGCGTCGCCACGCCAACAATCAGGTTGCCCTCCGCCTATAAATGTTTCACATCAAAATAATCACTAGTTTGTTAATTTTTTTTTTCCGATCTGACTAGGCTATTGACCTAACAAGGTTTAAACAGCTTCACCGGACCACAAAGTTTGTTAACAAATTGACAAACACCTTAGTTATTAGATCTGTAAGGACGTCTATTATTTCTCATATCTAAAACAATACTTTAATTTATAACGTAGCACATAAAGTCTCCTACGTGTAAATATTTCCGGTTGACCTTTATCTTTGCTTGTTATCTTGATTTGTAGTCCACTCGGGACCAGTCGTATAAAAATAACAGCAGTATCCCTTACAATATGTTATCCTTGTAGCGAGCTCAAATGGTCTGCATCGTGCTTTATAACGACGCGTTAGCGTAATGTACAGATATAAAAGAGCACATTTTTTTAAAACGACCGATAACAACTTTCGCCTTAGTTATGGGAGTTTTGTTTTACCTTTGGGATGCGAGTAACTTTAGTTTTACCTGGCAATTTGACGGTGTTAACATTTCATAGGTGGAAGCTTTTACACCTACGGTTTTTCTTAATTATGTATTATTTCTAATGTCGTGTTTAATAGCTTTAAATGGACAATGTTAAGTAAAGGTTAGAATGAACCATCTGTCAAATAAATATTCCCAAGACCTGGTGTAATGTGAAACAACAGACTTAAGAATAGAAGTTTTATACACCTCAACACAGATTTACCCAAGCTTACTTCACATAACAAAATAAATACTACAATATTTGATAACTAAACATATGTGTATAATAACTAAATGTATGATGTGTGTATACACCCAGACCCAGGATTGAAAATTATAGCTATTGCATAAAGGTTAGTCATGCATTAGTATCGATCTGACCTATTCGCTCAATAGTAAGAAATGCTACCACTGTGGCAAGGAGATTCTCAATATGATGTACTAGCTTTTGTTCGTGGCTTCGCTGCGTCAATATCGCGTTCTTCGTGAATTGTTATTTGTTCTTGATGAAACGTTCCTTGTGTCCTTTTATCTATAAAAGTCATGTTTGTAAAATTTCAGATGAATGGTTTAGTAGTGAAGTCGTAAAAGCGTAACAAACAGACAAACACACATTCGCATTCATCACATCAGTATGATTAACCGAGCCTCTTTAAGCTGTCTTTTAGCATGATGGCTACATCTAATGTCTCCGCCTACTGAAACAGTGTACAAAAGAAATATAACAGCTGTTTCATGACTGGGAACATTGTTGACCTGTATAATGTGACCTACATCTCTAAAAAGATGAGTATTGTCTTATGCTGTAGTGTTTTAAATCAATGATATTATAACTAAAAAGCTGTAGATACATCATAGTGCTTCAATAACGCCTTGTTAAAAGTTGAATAGCTGGCTTATTTTTGACGGCTGCCCCGTCAATCCGCTCGTATCTGAGCAACATATAACTATTTCTTTTTCACCAGCGATATTGAGAATATGCCATTTTACTTCCACATTTTATGTAAGAGAATGTGGCGTTACAATATTACTTTATGTATGTGTGCGTTACAGTTCCATTTGATTTGTCAAAATAATATGTAGGTAACGGATTTACAGCTTTTTAGTTATAATTGGCTTCAAATAAAAGATCGATACGGTCGATATGCAATATTATTAGAATGAAGTTCTCAATGTAGGCACAAATATAGCAACTGGAAGTGTACATTGCTTGAGAATTTATTGCGTCACTTTAATATGTAATCCGAGAAATGTTCACTGTATTGTAGCCGAAGTTCCGGTCTCTGGAATATGCAAAGCTTAATCCTATGAATGTGTGTCAGGTAGAACGTTGAATGACATGATTGTAGCTTCTAAATGGGCTTTCGGTATAATAGTGTACAAGACTATATACAAATGCCTTCATAAGGTATGTCTTACATAATAACTTCATTAGAAGTATGCAAATGAAAATTTACTCATTTTTTTTCTGAGCCTGTTACGTAAATATTTAATAAGGTTTTTTTGTAATTCTGATTGGAATAGGGAACATGTAATATGGTTGGATGTCTTATTTGTAAGACATAGACCAATTGTCTAAGTTTAAAATTGATAAATACGAATACCTTAAAGTATTAATGGATTAGATTGGATTATTGGATTTTGAACCCATAATGTACATGCTCGATAATTAGCGCTTACAGAAAGGATATGATATAAATAATTTTATTATAACACTAGCTGATACTTGTCCCCTTTGCTATAAGTGTCTTTTGTTTTTATTGGCGGCAAAAATGTATACAAAATTAAATAAAATACGTTGGCAAAAGATCCGTAGAATCCAAAAAATATGTATCCTAGAACAATCTACGAAAAATACCGCATCGAAAAATCATAGTTCTAGGTAAGATCAGCAATTTTGACGTCATTAATCCAATGAGATATTATTAACATGATAAAATATTAAGGTAAGTCAGTAATTAGGCACTATGTCTAGGCGATAATTAAATGGTACTTTACAACATGATAGTTAGAGAAAGGAATGCGAGTACACATCTAATCTAATAGCTATCTCTTAGAGTACCCTCTGAGGAATTTTGTCATCTAAGCCTTCGTAATTAATTCGACCAATTTATCTAGATCGTGACCGCTTTTATTTGAAAGCAATTACGAAACTTCTTTTGGCTACGTTCATTTTCATGCTAAAATAACAATTTAGAATAATCTGCGTTCAGCTTAATTGATATTATATCTCGTTATAATATAATTGTATCTTTATGAGTTTAGTTTGCGTGGATTAAACGTCCGACCTTAAAATAAACTAGTTCTTGCTTGCATCTTCGCTCGTGTTAATATAGATTACACCTTTTATTTGGGAATAGTTCCTTTTTTGGGTGAAAAGTAAATGAAAGGTTTTCTGTGACCCTGACCCTGTCTTAAATTGTTAAGGCGTGAAAGCATAACAAACAAACTCACACTCGTATTTATAATATTAGCAAGAATGCTCCTGCTAGTTACTTAATGGATGTACTATATAGTATAAGAGTTTCCACTTAAAAAGTAAAAGGTTTCCAGAAGACTTGATCACTCTTTGTGATGAGGCCAAAATGATAATGGAAGAAACAGATATTAAATAATAATAACAATAAGTAATTTGAATTATGAGGAAAATACGCAGAAGACATGCAGTTTTCATAAAAAGCATATCTAATAAAGGTAAGTAACATAAAAAAACGTTGATATAGTTCGTAGAAATTATAAATATCTATAGATCTTTTAATATTATCGCCTAAACAATATTTGTTTATTACAGTAAATATAACTTGCTGTATTTAAAAAACCTAAGAAATGCCTAAATACTTACGCTATGTTTACATTTTGCAGTATTAAACTAAGTGATTAAAGAATATTTCACTGTAAATAAAAAGCGACCATTACCGTAGCAGCAAAAGGTCCATAAGAGAAAGTTTTAATGTTCTTTAGCGGATGCAACACAATACTTTTTTTAACGTGGGGAAATCCCTTATGGATACGCCACCCTCCCTGGGTCCGAGTCCCACGGACTAAAACCTCACGGTGTGCCGACAGACCGTAATTGTTGGGGCGGCAAGGGATCGGTCTATACCCCTTGGATAGCCGCCGGGCTCCTAGCTATAGAGAGGCAGACTGGATACACACCAGCTACCTCCCCTCGTCCGCCGGATCTGTGTAATGAGGAGACGAGCCCCACGACCCATCCCATCAGATCCGGCTACGGGGGCGGGAGGAGTTGGGCAAAGTGTCGACTCCTACCGCCGGTTCTCCTTTGGCGGAGACGGCCACTTAGCGGGTCTGCTTCGCGGGCCCTCTCCGCCGTCTCCTTCTGCGAAATAACCTCTTCGCAGAAGGAGGCCTAAGCTCGCCACTATTGTCGCGATGTTGTTTTACCAGCATAGATCTTGGATAATACAATAAAGATTATTTCCTTAATTATAATATTACTAACTTCTGCCCGCGACTTCGTCCTCGTGTAATAGTTATTTTGGGCTAAATTTAACTCACGACTTTGTGTAGAAGGTGAAAACATTTAAAATTATACGTACGTTAACCCTAATTTTGAAACATTTTTCATTGATGTTTCGCTCCCATTGGCCTCAGCGTGATGATATATGGCCTCCTTCGATAAATCAGCTATCTAACATTGAAAGATTTTTTAAAATCGAACTAGTAGTTCCTGAGATTAGCGCGTTCAAGTAAATACACTCGTCAGCTTTATAATATTGGTATAGTCTAGTATAGATTATTATCGAAGTATAAAATTTTGATTTGTTTCTAGTACTTTATAGTGGTCGAGTGTATTCTGGTATTCGCTTTGGCTAACTAATACCCTAACGTTGAAAATTTGTCGCTAGCCAGTTACACGTACGTTCTAGAATATGCATTTGAAAGCTAATCCTCTTTCTAAGCTAAGCGCCTTAATCTCGTATGATGCGAATTTGTGGTCTTTGAAGTATCTAAATATAAGCGAAATTTTCTCATTAAGCAAGATTTATATAATGGGTTTTCAGATTGCACAATAAAAAAATACAAACTCGGTTAAGATTCTATGACATATTCAATATTAGAGATAAAACTATAAATACTCATAGAACAAGTAGGTGAGAGCCACGATGAAGTATTATTGGTTTCAGCATGTATGAGTTGGCACCACCCTCTTACAGAAAACCGACGTGAAGTAACAGTGCTTGCATTGTTGCGTTTCGTTCGGTCAGTGAGAGTGACGGAGACCCATCTCCCCTCCCCTCTCCATTCCCCCAAACACAGGCTGGCAATGCACTTGTGACTCCTCTGGTGTCTAGTGTCTATGGACGGCGATGATCGCTTAACAACAAGTGACCCGCATGTTCGTTTGCCTTCTATATGATAAAAAAGACAATCTTAATTAATTACTCCTTATGAAGGAAATGATTAAGTATTGTTTAAGCCTCTAGTGAAGTTTATCACTTAAAAGAGTTTGGAAGCGTAGGTAAGAGCGCTCAATTTAATTAAAAGTAGTTCTGTTGGGATTGTAAGACGGAAATGGAACTCCTTCATCGTACTTACACTTTTAAAAGGTATTGTTTGTTACTATGTTTATTTGAATAAGATTTTGTGTGGTTCTGTATAAGACTTTATAATATGTTTTTTTAGCTATATTTTCTGTTTTTATGCGGTTTTTTAATCGAATATAATTTCGCACAGACTTGATATTATTTATTGTAATTGACATTTGTTTTGATAAATACATAGTTGAATTATAATAAATAGCATGAAAATATTCTATGCGTTAAAATACCTACGCGTACCAATTTTCATGAAAAACCTTCAAGCAAACACAGCATAAATGTGCTAACAACAATCGTGATGATCGATTTAGGGTCTTTGGAATTTATCAATCACAACTGGTTAGTCGCGAGCAATATTTTTACAGGATAACCATTAGTCGATTCTCGTTCTAAATTAATTTAAAAAATAGGTGCTTTATGTTTGACCTAATTAACTAGAGAAAAACAAAACTGAGATACAGCCAACATCAGGCAATTTATGCAAAAACGAACTTGTGTAATAATAAGGAAAGCATTGAACCACACAGTGCCATACAAATCGGCCCGTGCCGCGCACGTGGACCGCACCCCGTTACCCTTTGTTCGACTGTGTGGCGTCCCCACGATAAGCACTTACGTAATGATTACCCTTGAAAACCGCCCCTTTAACATTATGCATTGAAACTAGATGTTTTTTTTACGTTTGAAAGTATCATTTTCATACTTTTGAAATATTAGAACAAACTTTAACCAAATTCCTTTTCACCGTTTATTACTATTTGTTTTGGTATTATTATATGATGTGTTAAATGTTACCATGAACTACTAAAGGATTGAAGGGTGTTAATATTCAAACAGTCACCCGGTATACACCGTCACCAATTTCTATATATATATATAAAGGGTTAGTATATCCGGATATACAAAACCCTATGTTTTTATTTTGCAGACAATCGGCTTAAAAGAACAATCAATCTCGTTGATTGAATAAAGGAACTATTCGCATCGCACGTCGAGCCATATTTTCTTAACACCTAACTCGGCGGGAAAATGTATGCGGCACAGGAAATCAATCACAAATTGCGTTCATACCCGCCCACATATTTGACGGAAACTGAATTTGTTAACAGACGTCATTGTTCATTTCGTCGATGTAATTTCATATACGTTTGAAAAATGTATGTTTATATTTACATTGAAAAATCAACGCTACTCTATTCGGTAATTTTTTTTATTGTATTTGTTATTATTAGGACAATGTTTGCGTAAAAGAAAATGTTTGAAAAAATGTACGCGGAAACGAAAAAAAATTGTGTTAAAAAGTCTAAATATAAATAACTTGTAAGTATATCTATATTGCAAGAATTGACAGATTGACATTCAGATGTTGTTATTTTATTTCACTATACAGTTACAAAAAGGACAAATTTGATCTCATTTCAGTTGATGGGCAGTTAGTAATTATTATAGATGTACATATATGCATAGATTTTTTCAATGAGCTTTTTGTTTAGTTTTCGTCCATCAAAGTATAATGTTATTCTGAATACATTGAACCACGACATATGATTTTTAATACCCGTATACAGATTTATATAGAAAGAATGATATCACGAATTTCAAGTTACAGCTTATTATATTCTGTATTTTTTATTTTATTAGCTTTATCTAATACTAGCTGTTACCCGCGGCTCCGCACGCGTCTTTTGTATGTATTAAATCAATTTTAAATTGTTATTAGATGTGTAAATAACAATAATACTCTTTCAAAAATATTTGTAAGTATGACACGCATATCATCTACAGTAACAGGTAACACGTACATTATATATGTTAATACTAATGGTGTATCGAATGGGATGTCTATATGTCTGTTCGCGATAAGATCAAAAACGCATCTTCATGCCGTTTTAACCAATATATAAAATGATTTTTGGGCAAGGTTTAGGTATAGTTTGTCTTATTATTAGAGCGGGTATCGTCTGCTGAACTAGCTAGCTTAAAATAAAACAGCTAATTAGTTAGTTATTTGCCCGTAAAATTCCCGTTCAAATATTACTTGTAGGCCATTGAAGCTGTTAAGACCTTGCTAGGTCAATAACATAGTCATTTCTAAGAAAAAAAACCGTTCAAATAGGTCCATCCATTTCGGAGATTACCCGAAACAAATAAACAAACAGACATATCGACAGAATAAAAAAAAAGATGTTGATATTTGTAGCACCGCAGATATATGTATTTATCAAAAAGTATTTATTTTGATATTATATACACACACTTTATTCTTATAATACATCACAAACCAAAAATTCGGAACAAAACTAACGTAGAATAAACTTTTTGAGGAGTTTTTGGCGGTATTTCAATCTGTCATGTAGGGGATTTTGTATTTTATTCATAATCTTGTGTTATTTGACTCTATATTGTGTTAAATTGGCGGCGTTTTATGTAATATGGTTTGTTTATTGTGCATAAGTGAAATGAATGAAAAATAATACCACGGGGCATGTATTCTGGGGTCTTGAAAATTAAGAAGATAAAAATTTACGAAATATTATATAGGAGATTTGGCGCTTATACCTTTACATTAACTTAGGCATAGAAGAAAATTGGGTAGAGAATACATAAGAACTACCTATATTGACAACTTCAGAATTGGCAGTATGGATTAATCCCTTCACCTGTATTGATGAACGAATATTATTACTAATAACCTTTTAGAATAGCAGCACAAAATAGACTTTAAAAATGTTTGCGATAGCAACGTACTACTTATAATCAAAAATTGGAATTAAAAATAACGTAGAATAAACTTTTGAACAGGAACACAAAATTAACCCTAATAATATTTCCGATAGAATGTTATCATGGCATTACCATGGCAACGCATATAGAACTGACACTGACACGCAGCGGATGCTCTAAAAATAGCCCGATTTTGAGACATTCTTCATTAGTGCTCCGATCCTATTGGTTTTAACCTGATGATAGCCTATAGCCATCCTCTATAAATGAGCTATCTAATACTAAAAGAAACTTTCAAATCGGACCGGTAGTTCTTGAGATTAGCATGTTCAACCAAACAAACAAACAAACTCTTCAGCTTTATAATATTAGTATAGATTATACTAAGTACTAAGATTGAACCATGAATATTTATAAATCAGTATTTATAGCTGGAGATTCGATTATATACAATGCACTTTAATACATATAATAATATAAAAAAATACACTAATTAATAAATAATAACATTAGCATGTAAAAGTAGCACTACGCTAGCCAACGGTGTATTGGCGATTTCAATCTTTGTCTGTCTATCTGTTTGCGATAAACTCAAAAATTACTAAACGGATTTTCTTGCGATTTTCACCAATATTTAAAGCCAATCGTGAGGAAGGTTTTGGCATATAATTTCTTAATATTTTTTTTTAATCAGCGCAGAACAACGTTTGACTCCGCCTGGTAGTTTATAATAAAAATGTGTAAATATATTATTGGTTTGAATTCAAATGATTGCATTTATGCAGTTCTCAATATAAAAACAATTATAGCTTTGTGATGCGTCTATTCAATGATTATTTCAGTAATAAAAATTGTCTGACAACCGCTACATAAACCAGCAACGTAGCCTGCAATGGCCCATAAAATAACATTAAACGATTTGCGAAACCCAGCTTTACGGTCAAAACAACAATGTTACGACAAATAACCTGTTCCTGAGACGCCAATCCCGAGTGCTCTATTTACTTAACACTGCATCTAAAAGGTAATTCCTTAAGGACGTACATTGTAAGTCACGTTAAAATTATCCGTTTATTAATTTTAATGATTGTTTGTAGTGTTTAAAGTTTTCACGGAATCATCATTGGATTAATTAGATAAATTAATCTATGACATAAACTTATGTGATTGGTCACAGCATGCTAAGTCCAAATAGAATGTCGAAGCAATATTGTAGACATAACAAACTTCTCTCATCTTTATTTTTATATATTTTGATGATATATCGATATTTACAAAAAAGTATGTTATTTTTTTCATTCGCTTTTCAGTACAATGAAATTTTATCCAGTTCATGTATTCTCTAAACTAAAATTCAAATATACAAATATGCTATCCTTCATTTGTTAATATATAATATTACAGATAATTTGCAAATGGTTACTAATATAAAATAAAAGTGCGCCCGGCTGACGTTATCCCGCCTTAAAAAAACCTTGACAAATTATATACCTTTTTTTTTCGAAATGAAAACGTTGTTGACCTGGAATGGTCTTCACAGCTTCACCGAACTATAAATTATATACTTTCTGCGTGAATTATTGTATCTACTGGTAGAAACCGCATGAAAATCCGTTCAGTAGGTTTTGAGTTTTTCGCGAACAGACATACAGCGTGAGAGGACTTTGTATTATTGTAGTAGTATGTAATGATGACAATCAAATTTAAAAAAATGGAGTGTCTGCAAGTAATGTCAAAACAACAGCTTTCTATTAGCGGTGTGCGAATATCGAATGGGCGAATCGAATAATTTGAAATTCACGAATAATTCGAAAAAAATCGAATAATATAAAAAAATTGTGACTAATTTAATAATTCCGAAAAATATTGAATTATATCGAATAATTTCGAATAATACTAAGAAATTTACGAATAATATAATAATTCCGAAAAAAATCGAATTATTTAATAATTCGAAAAATCTCGAATAATTCGAAAATTTTCGAATAGTACTAAAAGCATTGCGAATAATATAATAATTACGAAAAAAAATCAAATTATTCGAATTTTTCGGGAACAGTGTTTTGAGTTTCGTTTTGAATATTAATATTCGATTCGGAACGGATAATTCGTAAGTTCGAATTATTCGCACTCCCCTACTTTTTACTAAATGACTATGAAAGTATAAACAGTACTTATAACAAAAACATATTTTTAAAAATGTTTGTCTGCCTGTCGGTCAACCTCGATTAATCTCTAATACGTTTGAACCAATTTCGAGATGACTTTAACTGAGAGATAGTTCATATTAGAAAGAGTAATTTGTTTTTATTTTTGAAAAAAAAAAATTAACTAAGGAAGCGCTCTCCCCACACGTATATTTAAACTGAACAATTTTTTTTACTAAATTCCTCGCGAACCAAGTCGCGAATACAAGATTTCATAACATAAATTTTGTAAAATGTTTCGTAAAGAATTCAACCTATTCATAAAATATATAGAACACTCACATTTGACATACTGTTAAGTAGTTATAACGTCAGGTAAAACATAAAACTTAATAGGAGTCCAAATGAGTTTCCACCTTTTACAATAAAAGCAGATATTCCCGTCGAGTTGGCGTATTAAAGCGCAGTATAACGTGCCAAAAGGCCATGTAACAGGAGTATTATGTTCAACCTTTCCTTGAGACGGCTATTGTTTCAGTACCTACCTACACCAATCTCACGCAGGATTACGACTGAAGCGAGAAGTATCCTCGTTTGTATGATAATGCTAAGAGAATTTGTTAAAAAATTCCGAATTATCCAAAAGTATTTAAATAGAAGATCCATTGTGACACATTGAATCGTTAAAACTCGTTTATTACATTTGTTTTAAATTATTAATTTATTGCATGTTTGATGAACTATATTTTCAGCTTTGTTAATACATATACCGAACACTTCAAAGTCGAAGATACATAGTATGTAATAACGCACCACTGAACAAGTTAACGTCTAGAATTGGGCGTATAAACTGAATACGAGTCTTTCACGATAGTGATATTGTACGTATGTATAAGCAGAATAGGAATTGGTAAAACGCTTCACAAATAACTCAACTATCAATAATTAGTATTATAGATCCGAATGTGTGTTTGTTTTTTTATATCACAGGAGACAAACGAACAGCTGGGTTACCTGGTGTAAAGTTATCACCACCGTTCATAGACACTAGCAACACCAGAGGAGTTGCAAGTACTTTGCCAGCCTGGGTTGATTAGAACAGGGGGATGGACAAGGGGAAGGGATGGAAGGGAGAGGATGGAGGTGGGCCTGCGGTGCTCTCATTGCCTGACCGAAACACAATAATACAAACACCGTTATTTCTCGTCGGTTTTTTGTGAATCGGGTAATACTATTCCGGACTAGCCAACCCATTCATGCTGAAATCAGTCAAACCTTCAGCGTGGCACTACCACTTCCTATACCTCTATAACTCCTCCTTTGTGTTTTTGTGACGTTTTCACGCATTAACAACTCAACCAAACATTAAATTTTGCATACATGTCGTCAGGAGTACATAAAAGACATACTTTCTATCGAGAGAACAAGTTCTGTTCCCATAAAAGCTAGTTACGTAAATTGACGCTGTATGCCAAGTAGATAATTATTCGAAATCTATTGAATACCGCTTGATTGTAATTATTTATTTATTTAAGGACAGCCAGTGACCAATATACCACACATGAATCGATACTACATATAAACAATCTACAGGCGCATTGGACTTTAAAAGCTGCCACAGCAAGTACTATGTGGTAGACAAATTAAAATTTAAACATTAAAAAGATAAACACAATATAAACTTAAATAATAACAAATAATCCTAATAACGAAAACTAAAGAAATATCACACAATGGAAATATTAAGTGTATAGAATAGGAAGTACAAGAACAAGGCGGAAAAACTAATATACTAGTACTATTTATAAACTGTTAGGAGCTATAACGTATGTCTCTCAGCAACGATAATGTTTTATTCTTGAAGGTGCACAGGGACTCACCAAAGATGTCGAATTCATTTCTTAATTTGTTGTACAAATTACTTATTCTTGAGACAGGTGCCTTTAATCCGATATTAGTTTTTATGATTAGAGTTTTAAGTAACTTCATAGAGTGCCTTGGGAATGTATGTGGCGCGTTTAAGGAGAAACTTAGTAGAAACTGTGGACAGTCAATTATACTATTGAAAGTATTATAACTAGAAATAGTAATTATTACATACAGCATTTAATAATGTAATACATTTTCCTACGTTATGTATAACAGATTATTGAAGTTATCATTATACTATGTTTTCTTATTCGCCGACGGGCATTATTATGAAACAATGCTAATTATCACCGATAACTTCGTAATGCAAAGAAGCAAGTATTACGCAACATTCAATATGTTTGTAGTAAGAGAGAGCATTCCATGTTGCTACAAATTGCAATATGGTACGAAACGGCAAATTGGCCAAAAGAATAATTGACAATACATTACCACGATTATAAAAAATACAACATATTAAATATATTATCAATACGTAGTAGTTATTGCTATATATGCTTACAATGTTCTTCATAAGCTAACAAAAAGAAAACACAGTAAAAGGAAAACTATATATTTTGAAGCACGTATTACACAGTATTTACTAAGTACAGGAAAAAAGATAAGAGTCACTTTAGGATCGTCATAAAATATCTGGCCCGTGAAATGGTAAGTTCGCAAAGGTCTCACGTCATCTGTATGTCCAATGTTAGCTTATTCCAGCCTCTAATGTTTACGGCGTTAACGCGAACGGAAGATTTCCGCCCTCGGCTGCAACGGAAACTGACAGAGCGGCACGCTTCCGCTACATGAGCTTGTTTGCCTCCTTATCTCTGATGTAAGCCTTATGTTGTTTATTTGATTTTTCGATATTATGTTTGTTTTGTATGAAATTTTCAGGTTTCGACTGATGTTATATCAGGTTACGTTTTCTTTATTTTTCTTTTTTCGAAATGACTACGCTATTGACCTAGCAAGGTCTTAACAGCTTCACCAGACTACTAAGGCGAGCGCTTAAGGCACTCAGCCGATTTTATTTTGGCAACCAGCTCAAGGGTGCACGGCACACCTCGGCTTGGCTGTTGCTTGTTGCATGTAAAATCGCGACCTAGATAACTATTCATATGAGTTTTTGGCGGGATTTTAGTATCTCATGTAGTGAATTTTATATTTTATTCATAATCTTGTGTTATTTGACTATATATTGTGTAAATTTGGTGGTGTTTTACGTAATATAGTTAGTTTATTATGCATAAGTGAAGTGAATGAAAAATAATAACACGGAGCATGAAATTCTGAGATGCCACAAAAACTCCCTGGAAGTCTAGCAAGGGATCCACCATCTTGTTAGAATATGGTTTTACACGATGCTTAATATTGGAATGATCACACGAAGTTTGTGATATTATTGACTACGTGACAATGGCAGTAATAATCGGAAAGATTGATTGCCAAAAATAAAGTAAAAAAATTAAACTATTCATATATGTATGAGTTATTAAAACGTATATGTGTACCAAGCATACACGCCTCAACAACTCCTCCATATATTTACTATCGGAAAATTGAGAGTTTTTCAGTTCGATAAGGAAAAAAAAGTAAACCCTTCCACTTTCATGTGTAAGCGTGTAGGGCTTGCACGTGTGTGGGGGTGCTCATGTAGTGTTGTAGTAGTGATGTATATTTGTGTGTCACCGTATCGCGCAAGCAACGCACTCTAGGGCTCCCTACCGAGGGATAGAACCTAGGCTTAAGCCGCTGCCGTGGGAGGCCTAATCGGGTGTGCGGGAGCGAAATTAACCCCCCGTGTTACGTGTTTCACATAGTGTTAATTCGTGATTAATTTAATTGTCCATGAATAGAAGATGAATTATATATTTTGCATATAATATACTAGTATGAACATCTCTACTCACGACTTTCTCTGTCTTTAATTACAATATAAAATGTTATTATAATAATACTTGAGTTTTTTAACAATAAATAAAAATGCACCAAAATGTTTTTCTAAAGTTGGTTAGATATACCAGGTGAATGTTTAAATGTTAACACTCTTCAATCCTGTGGTAGTTTATGGTCACATTTAATATATAACATTATACTATTAAAACAAATATTAATAAACAACAAAGATAACCTTAGTTAAAGTTTGTTTTAGAACTCTTAAAAGTATGGGAAATATACTTTTAAATGTAAGAAAATTACGCTTTGATTAAATGAACAGTTTTAAATGAGCGCTTTTCTATGTTAATCATTACATAACTGCTTATCGTGGGAACATTGCACTGTCGAACAAAGATAAGCGGGACTCGGGTCGAGGTACAGAACGAGGGCCAGACTGGGTGGCATGGCGTCACTCATTTGTTTTTGTATTTATTACACTAGTTCGTTTTTGCGTAAATCACCTGATATAGAGTGTATATCAATTTTGCATTGCTCAAAATAATTGGGTCAAATACTAAGCACGTATTTTTTTTAATTGATTTAGAACGAGAATCGACTAATGATTATCCTGTAAAAATATTGCTGGCGATTAACCATTCACGCTGTACATCCAAAGTGACCTCTAGCGCTGAGTTATAAAAAGAAAGACAGCGGATTATAAATAGTACACATTGGATATACTAGGTTGGGAATTACATGATAGACATATTACCCCTATCACAACTTCTGCTCGGTGAAGCTGTTAAGAGCTTGCTAGGTCAATAGCGTAGACAGTTCGAGAAAAAAAAACCCAACTTTTGCTATGTTATGTTTCAGATTATATATCAGTAATAAAGTTACCAGATCAGGCCCCCCTCGGCAGCGGCTCAAGCCTAGGTCCGTTTCCTCGGCGTGGAGCCCTTGAGTACGCTGCTCACGCGATACAGTGACACAAAACCTTATATCACTGCTACAACATCACACACATCACTTATACACACGTGCACGCCTACACACTTACATGCTGCTTTTTTTTCAGAGAAATAAACGACAAAGAGTTCTACCTTTATTTTTCCCTATCCTATCCTATATAGTTTGGAGGAATTTTTCCGATACAAAATACATCTAGGAGTTGTTGAGGCACGCATGCTTGGTACACATGCATGTTTCAATAACTCATATACGTATGTATATCTAGATAGCTTTGCGTAGGTTATCTCAGATAGGTCGCGATTTTTGCACAAAACAGGTGACAGCCCAAGCCGAGGTGTGCCATGCACCCTTGAGTTAGTCGCCCAAACATCCTAAATCGGGTGAGTACCTTCAGCGCTCACCTTAATAGTTCGGTGAAGCTGTAAAGACCTTTTCAGGTCAACAAGGTTTTCATTTCGAAAAAAAAATTAGTAATAATGGATTAACTTGGGCATGCAGTTTGACTTATGTGTTTTTTCCGAACAGAGTATTGACTATTGAGCTGACGGGTCTTTATAGCTACTTACTGCAATAAGCTCAGTATTGCCAAAGTGGCCGAACCTGGGGTTGGACAATTACAACAACGCGTATTAATCCATGCTAGCTAGTTTAACGATATTAATGTGTACGTCTGTGAAACACATGTGTACCCTCCATAGGTGCCACACGAACGTGTATGTATTTCGGATCTGTTAATTTTGGTTAAGACTAACTAACCGTAAAAGAAAACAAAAATTCATCTATAGACTGGTACTGTGTGTTTAAAATATCAGTAAAAAGAAATCATAGCTTTACTCAATATCAGAAGCAAACATTTTATATATATTTACGAGTTGAAGATATTTACTAATTACGGAGCATTTGTATTAAACCGTCAAGTAAATAGTAGTATTTCATTGACAAATGTACAGCGTCGTATGAACATCACGTTTCCGCGATAAATTGATTCAACACCAGATGTGCCGCCCGGCTTGTACACAACCAGATATTTCTGTACTTTTTCCTAACATTATTATTTCCTTCTTACAAATAAAACGTTATATTGAGCTGTAAAAATATATGTGGTAACTTACTACAAATATGACATACGTATTTTTTATGTTTTAATTTACATTTTATAACAATTCATCTGCTTAATGTAGTATAAAAAATCTAAATAAATACACTACGGTTCTCTTTTATAGCACTTCACTTAATATAATTTTATGTTTGTTAAAAAACACGTGAGAAGGAGATAGTCCCGAACGGTACATATTGTTCAGATTATTTCAACCTTTTAACGAAATCGATCATTTACTTAAATAATACTACTAACCGCTGACCTCACACGATAAGGATAACATTGACGTACACTGTAACCGATATCGGGTACTAAGAGAAAAAAAATAACTCATAAATATATAGTGTATATCAGGATGACCTAAGTTTAATTGAACGCTAAATCATATCTTTCACATAAATAAATAGCTTACCCGGCAGACGTTGTCGCGCCCTGATTATAAAAAAATCTTTGACAAATTACATACCAAAATGTTCCTCATATTTCACTTTATCCGTTGGTGAAACCCGTATGAAAATCCGTTCATATTAGTTTTTGAAATTTATCGCGAACAAACAGACAGACAGAAGCGGTTTTTTTTGTTTGTTGTTTTGTTGTTTGCGCATCACTCAAAAACTATTGGATAGATTTTAAGCAAGCTCTTTTTAATTTTCCTTGTTATACATCTGGTTCTTATCACGATAACTTTAAGTAATTCGAGTTATAAAAAAACTTCTGTGATGTGTGTTTTTAGTTGTAGAAGAAGAACAAGCTGTTGTGCTTATATTGTTTTTTCTGTACTAAAGTATATTGTTAAGATAAATGGCTTAGACAGTGTCGCGGGCTTAAAGCTAGTTAATAATAAAAATATTGAGATGGGCCTTTCTCAGGCTTTAGTAAATTATATATTTTTCTTATTGTAATCGCCAAACAATTGCGATGACTGAGACATCTATAATTGAAAACAAACGAGTGACCGGAGTAATTGTAATAAGTCTCTTTGGTTTTAGCAGTCAGTTACCTACGAATATCTCATCACTATACTTAATTATTGACCATAAATATTTCGAACAAGCTATGTACATAAATATATATACGAATGCACTTCCTAAACTCACCTTTTTATTCACATTAATTATAATAATTTAACATAAACCGGCTGTCCTGAAATAATGGGACACACCTAAACCTGCCAGTATGGTTGTTACCTTCATAATATACAAGTAAATGTTAATGATTGTATTTCACTCGGGAGTCACTTCTGAATACAGGTAGGTTTGTATCAGGTCATTTACATCAAATGTCTTATACCGATATGTTTCGTAGTTTTGACATGATAAGGCTTCAAAGAAATTGTATTTTTATTATACATACTGTTAACACTCTCCATACTACTATTGACTACATCGGGGGTGTTACTAATGACCTGACACGCCATTGGTCGAAAGTCGGTTTTAACTTGACTGAGCGAGTCGGTCTGGTCATTGGAAGCAGTAGTCCGGTGAAGCTGTTAAGACCTAGCTAGGTCAATAGTGTAGTCAGTTCAAAAAAAAAACATTGGAAACCAACTTGCTCGGTCGTCTCTCTGGAAGGTTGTATTACCTGATTGTTGTTGTATTGCGTGAATTCTTTCCAATTTACATTATTATTTCTATTTCTTTGGGTTTTTGTGATTTATTTTGTTTTATTTAATTGTTGATATGTTTTCGTGTAGAGATTTTGTATTCATGCTTTTTTTTATATAAATCCGCTTTTGGTATTTAATAATACATATATAAATTGATTTAAAATGTTAAATTTATACACGAATCTACTTGTACCCAGATACTTCGAAGTGAAATACAACCGCTTACGTCTACTTACTAGATATTATGAAAGTAATAACTACATTAAGTGCTATTGTTAGCGTTATATTGTAAATAATTACTTGAATATATTCCAGATAAGCTTTTAAATTTGAAGTTCAGAGAAACTTCATAATTGCCAAAGATATAGTCTCGAGTTCTTTAAGAGGTATTGTTAGACTGCGATGCGATGACTTAACAGAAACGACGTGTGGGTACTGTGGATCTAGTCGGACCGTGATGGATGACATGGCGTCCCTACTAGCGGGCTTAGAACTCATTGAGGGGGGATTATACAGAGACGTTGACGAATTGCTTCCACTTCACACACAGATAGCACTATTCAATCGATTTAAAACTTTAGCCGTTGACCGATCTGTGGGTATTATGGACAAATTATTAAGTTCTTTTTTTGTTATTGCTATAATAAAAGTGAATATGTCAAATTGATTATAAATATTGGTCCCTTCAAAAACATGTACTCTATTTATTAATACTCTCCTTGAAGAGATTCAAGCGATGATGGCCCAGTGACCAGTTTGGAATCCTTACTAAAGCGTCTAGAACTGTTGGGAAGAAAACATAGTAATTAAACCATGGTAAGTTGGTGGGGCTTCTTCTAAGCCCACCAACTAGCTATTAGCCTTAACATGAAAGTTGAAGTTCAATCAGTATACTTTATATAATGCTATATCGATTTGATATAATTAAATGGTATTAAATTGATTGTAAGTAATACTGACTTTTCATCGGAATTCAATATAAGGGCGGACATTGTGAGCGGATTTATTTATCATTAACTTTAACATTTACATTGTTACATTTACATTTATTTATTGAAACTTAATAACTTAGAACTTTAAACAATTTGCAGAATATAATAAATGACCGATATCAGCTGCATTAGTTATCCTGTGTTGCAGCCAATATCGGCCAGTTCCAGAGTAACAAATTTCGTTCCTCAAATAGATAATGTATGTACATACAATGTATGTGAAGTGTCATATACAGAAGAAAATAAATAAATAAAAAAAAATAGAACAAAAAAAGCGAATGTTGTGTGTGTGAGTTGTGTGTTGTGTGTGTGGTGTATATGTTTAATATTCGTATTAGGCAGCATAATACAAAAAGCAACATTTCCTACAGACTAAGAAAGTTCGTGAGGAATACTATTAAAAGAAAATGTCTCCTAACCTGTGATATTTTTTTCTGTTTCCTCATAATTAAGTTTAAGGAGCCAATTTCTTACACATTTTTTGCATTCTCTGTAAGTGAGAGGAAAAATGTTAAGTTCTTTGTTATGTTAAACTTGTTATACAGAACTGCACTCTGATAATAATATTGGTTTCTGATTACAGCGAGAGTGGAGAAGATTGTATCAGATTTACAAAATATAACATAAATACATGGAAGCGTGGTACAGTCGTATGGATTCCTCTGTTCGTTGATCAAATTGGATTATATTAAAGAAAGCCTTAAATCGTACACTTGTGAAGTGACCCTTACTAATATCATAACATGTAATTCAAGTTTATTTTAGCTATATATTTAACTCCGTTAAGCTTACCTAGTGTTCTTCGAACAGGACGGGAGCTAGACGCTAGGTCAGCATACCACAATAACCGATGTGAGAAACAAGTTAAGGTTTCTCGAAAGTCTAGCATCGTCTCTCGTAAGCGTAAGACATAGTTTTAGAGGTCTCAAAATCGACCAGGTTAGTTTTAAGTATAATTTTTTGTCTAAAATCGACATTATAGTAATAAACGGTCTAAAATCGACTATTAGTTTTTAAAAAGTCAATCCCAGCGCTCCAGAACTTAACTACCTATTGTGAATAAATAAATATTTGTTACTGTTAAATCAATATTTTATTTATTTAAAATTTCCAATAAACAACAAACTATACACGTATGATCTATAAAGGATCAAAATAAAATTGCCATAAAGGCAATAAGGTCATCAAAAACTCAGTACCAAAATGATAGTTAAATGAAATCATAAAAATTAACAAATAAATATATAAAATAAATAAAAAAAACACCCAATAGTTGCTCACAGATACGATTTTTGACGTACACAATGAATAAAACTAAAGCAAAAAAGTCTATATCCAAGAGTCTGCTGAAAAAGAAAAATAAACTATACTCATATAAAATAAGCCTATATACATTAAGTTTCTATATAAACTTACGTAGATTAAAAACCTCCATTATTAACACTAATATATAGAAGAGAGAAAAAAGATATAGTGATATTAGCATCTACAAGATACCATATATATAAATAATTCAAACGTCTGTCAAGATTACTTTCATAATACTATTATACCTATACCGATCCCTAGCAAAGGTAACATAGAACGCAATGTTAAGGTCAATTTGTAAGTATCACGAAGGGGAACGGATGGGTCTGAACGTGACTTTTAGGTTATATTACAAGTTTAGTAACAAGTTTATTGAGATGTTTATGTGAATAATGTTGATAACTGTGAGATTTTGGCTTGGAGTATTGGTGGAAAGGTTTACCTTTCTGGTTAATTAAAAATTGTACGTAATGTATTGGTAATTTTTAAAATTCAATAATTGACGACATGACAAGTTTGGAAAAGCTTTTTAGATCTTTTAGTTGTTCCGTATTCTCTCATATTAACAAATTCTTTCACTGCTTTTGCATGTTTAATAAGCCTAGCGATATAACATACATTTGATGTGAAACATCTATAGGCGGAGGGTAAGCCTGATTGTTGGCGTGGCGACGCAAAACACGAACATTGCACTATTAACGAAATACTCAAAAACATTTGCAACCCATTCTTGTAGGCCACTTGTTCTATAGTACTAGTGTTACGTGGCACGCGCCGACGACCTAACGCCCTTTGATAAATGTCGCCAAACATACTACGTCAGCGCCTTGTTGAAATTTTGTATTTAATAAAAAAGAATATTTATGTAATAAAATAAATAAACAGTCATTATTTTACGGAACTAAATTCTATTTTTTTTTAGCTTTACCTTTTCACTGCGCCATAACTGATTCCTATCGTAATCTGTTATTCTATGCATATAACTTATACAAAATGATTTTGATGTTTCATATATGCCAGGCGTCCCGTGACTGCTCAATTTCTTCTTTCTTTATTAGTTTTAGTATTTGATCACAATTGTATCAGATGTTAAATGATAGTGTTGCCGAAGTTGATGAAAAGTTAAAATTAAAGGGGAATTGGTTCTCAAGCATAATTGTCGGAACGGACCAATAGGTATTTGACGGCAATTTTTTCAACTTCAGGATGACGAGCGTTGAAAGAAACTCTACTTACTTGCCATAATTCCATTATAATGTTTTATTTCAACGAGATCTCGGAGGCATTGCAGGATTCGATCCTAAGTCGATCGATGCGGAGTTTAAAATCACATAATTAAATAAAGTTTTTGAAGAATTGCCATGATTTTTCAACAAATACATATGAATAAAGAAAATAAAAAAAATGGGTCTGTTTATTTTACTAATTAACACATATTATTAAAATATTCCGCCAATAATTAGAAAGCTTCAATTGCTTAAATAAAAATGCTCTGAAATTTTCTTAACGTAATGGCGCGGCGTTGCGTTATTAATTTCTAATTAAATGAAACCGTATTTAGGTCAATATTAATTATTTTGAAAAGCAGAGAAGGGCATAATTACGGAGTACTATTTTTCTTATGATTTTCTAGATTCCTATTACATACAAAATTTTAATTAAAAGTATGTTGTTTTATTTAACGGTATATTTCATTAAAAAAACTTAACGAATAACTTATGGTATATGTCAACAAAAACCTTTTAAAGTTTTAACGTTACCGTCCAAGAGGTTATATAATTTCGATATTAATAACCTCCAAAAATATGTTAGAATTTTTTATACGACACATTTTATTATATTTAAAACCGAATAGTTTTTAAAATACGGACAGTATAAAACAAATATTACGCAATCAATATCAATACAGTTGGATGTAATCGAAATAACGTGGAAGCCGCGTTTACAGTTACCGCCTGCGATTCAATTACAAGCAAAGTGTAGTAACTGTGCGTATTGCATCGTAAACTCTGGCAGTAAGCCGTTATGACTTCGTGCTAAGAAATAAAATCTGGGTGGTAGTGAATCACATTGCTAAAGCCTGTAATAAGCCCGATAAGAACTAAAAAATCCATTAGATATTAGTTATTCAAGAGTAAATAATTTTATTCTTATTTAAAATAATCCTTATTATAAATCGCGAACATGGAATGTACTAGAAATAATCTATTTAGTCATTTGATAGATTTGTGGTAAAGTTGCTTAGCAATTAAACTCATGCGCAAATAAATATCAGCATTAATATTATAAAGAGGTAAAAATTGTGAGTTTGTGATGTTGTAGGGGGTAATCTCAGTAACTGCTGGTCCGATTTGAAAAAAAATATATAGTTCATTTATCGACGATTGTTATAGGCTATCATCTATACTAATATTATAAAGCTGAAGAGTTTGTTTGTTTGGTTGAACGCGCTAATCTCAAGGACTATCGGTACGATTTCAAAGTTTCTTTTTGTGTTAGATAGTTCATTTATCGAGGATGGCTATAGGCTACATATCATCAGGTTAACACCAATAGGAGCGGAGCACTAATGAAGAATGTCTCAAAATCGGGCTATTTTTAGAGTATCCGCTGCGTGTCAATATCAGTATTATATATGTTGCCATGGTAACATGATAACATTCTATCGGAAATATTAACAGAATTTATTTTTGTGTTCCTGTTCAAAAGTTTATTCTACGTTAGTTTTGTTTACAATTTTTAATTATACGTGTTACGTTTAAATCGCAAACATTTCTAAAGTTTATTTTGTGTTGCTATTCAAAAACTTTAATAGTAATAATATTCGTCCAATAAGAGAGTCGAAGGAATTAACCCATACTGCCAATTCTGACGTTGTCAATATAAGTAGTTTTCTTCTATTTCCAAGTTAATGTAAAGGTATAAGCGCCAAATCCTCTATATAATATTTCATAAATTTTTATCTTCTTAATTTTCAAGACCACAGAATTCATGCTCCGTGGTATTATTTTTCAATCATTTCACTTATGCACAATAAATACATAAAACGTCACCAATTTAAGACAATATAGAAATAAGTAACACAAGATTATGAATAAAATATAAAATCCACTACATGAAAGACTAAAATCCCGCCTAAAACTCCTCAAAAACTTTATTCTACGTTAGTTCTGTTCCTAATTTTTGATTTGTGATATATTACGTATAATAAAAGTAAAGTGAGTGTATTTTATACTAAAAATTTTCGTGATGCTACAAATGTCAACTTTTTTTTTATTTGGTCGATATGTTTGTTTTTTTATTTGTTCCGGGAAATCTCCGAAACGGCTGGACTTATTTGAACGTTTTCTTTCTTAGAAATGACTACGCTATTGATCTAGCAAGGTCTTAACAGCTTCACCGGACTACAAGTAATATTGGAACGGGAATTTTACAGGTAAATAAGTAACTAATTAGCTGTTTTATTTTAAGCTAGCGGGTTCAGCAGACGTTGCCCGCCCTAATAATAAGACAAACTATATCTATACCTTGCCCAATAATCATTTTATATATTGGTGAAAACGACATGAAGATGCGTTCTGTAGTTTTTGATCTTATCGCGAACAGACATATAGACAGACGTGGAACAGGACTTTGTTTTATAATATGTAGTGATAAACCGTTATCCGTGCATTCTTCCGTGTGAAATAAATCAAAAATATATTGTTCACTGTAAACATGCACGTGTGCCGTGCGCTATACTGGACTTCAATATGTTTTTTTAATGCCAAAAGGCAGCAAACAGGCTGACGGCCAACCTGATTGTAAGTGGTTACCGTCGCCTATGAACAACTGTAACACCAAGGGCATCGCTGTTGTAATTGAAAGTCATATGTTTATATGTGATTTAAATTATAGCAAGGTATGATAATAACTTAATTATATCGACACTATGGACATATACCCATATAATAAAAATTTAACACATATTGTTCGATAATGTTTAGCTTAATATTTTCATTACTTTCTTATATAGTGTAAGTGAGCACTGAGGGTGATATATAGCAGTTTCAAGTTCCAGTTATGTGGCTGATAATAAATCCCATCCCATTCGTTACACTATTAGTATTCACATATATGATGTACACGTTACCTGTTACAGTAGATGATGTGCGTGTGATACTTACAATTATTTTTGAAAGAGTATTATTGTAATTTACACTAGATGTGTGATCACAATTTTAAATTTATTTAATATATTTAAAAAAAAAACGCGTGCGAAGCCGCGGGCAACAGCTAGTATATCATAAGGCTAAGACCAATAGGAGCGGAGCACTAATGAAGAATGTTTCAAAATCGTTTTTTTCCTCTTGAGAACTTACGCTGCGTGTTAGCATTACCTTTTTTTTTCTCGAACTCACTACGCTATTGGCCTTATTTAGGGTCTTCACAGCTTCACCGGACTACTAAATTAGCCCAAAGTAACTATTCCACGCGAACGAAGTCGCGGGCAGAGGCTAGTAGGTTTATATATTTGTTTTACGTAGTGTAGGGTTTAACTATAACATTATGTAAACAAAGAAAGAAAATAAATAAACTCATAATCTTAACAATAAAGTTAAATGTGGGAATTGTTAAAATTCCTTATTTCGTAACAAGTTTGAACTGTAGATAATTAGTTATCTATGTTGTATATCTATCTCAACATAAATACACTTACTGACAATTTAGCTACGATCTGTGCTTGAACTCAATATATTACTATGAAGGAAAGATTTCATTTCATCTTCTAATACCTTTAAACGAGCAATTCTTGTATGTTTTTGTGTTTGTATATATTCAGGATCTCGGAAACGGCGTCATCTATTTCCGTGACACTTGGTATGTAGGTAGTTTCGGGAACTATAAATCGATCTAGCTAGATTTTATTCATAGAAAACTTTTTGACTGAGTTTTCAGGCAATGAAAAAATATACCTAGAATATATAGGTAAATTTCGTCGCCGCTGTCAAAACAAAAATAGCTCAGATGGAAAACGGCTGCTTCGAAAATTCGTCTAACACCACTTGGAATCCGAGTGACGGAAAACGATATCTTTTTTTTTTTTTTTTTGGTAAAAGAAATGCTAACTTTGTGAGACAAAGCTAACAGTTTATTTTAATTTAAAAATATTTTTTAAAGAACCGAGCTAGGCTCGGTCGCCCAGGTACTTTACGTTAATATGAGTATATTTACTCGTTGATTTTGTTCCATGATTTAAGTAGCAATTAATTGAGGAATAAAATAACTAGCATCTGTGCAATGGAATCAAGTAGTATGATTTACAAGGACTTTATTAAAATAATTTATATTATGAATACAATATACTATATTGAATGATTGTATCTATTAAAATATGTTATTATGGGTAAAAAGTTTTTGAGATATTTTGAGTTTGATTTTACTATCTAGAGTTTGATTTATATAGAGAAATCTTAATTGAACGTTTTTACTTTATAAAGAAGAAAAAAATAAACTATATTTAGTTAACATGAAGTTATTGTTTCTTAAAATAGTCCTCAGTAGTTCGGTGAAGCTGTTAAGACCTTGCTAGGTCAATAGCGTAGTCAGTTCGAAAAAAAAAATAGTCTTCCTTAATTTCAATGCACTTTTTTATAAGAATAAAACTATTTTCAAAGCATTTATGTCACTCCTCTGTGATTTCGGAGACACACATTTTATACTCTCCAATACTCTCTTCTAGTGCTTAAAATCGTTGACCGCGTAAATAATTCTAAATTGTATTTTAAAACCAAAAAGTTTTATTTTCAAATTACGTAATCAGTTTAAAATATTCTTAATAAAAGTGGCCAGTTCTGGAATTTTTTAATGCGCATTGGGTATAGGATATAAAACACGCAGTTGGTGCAAAGTTATACCGTCTATAATTGTAATAAAATACGGTGAGTCCATAAGCGGGTAGCGCATGGCGGGTAGTCGGCTATTTGCGGACAGACGCAAAACCACGACGGTACCTGTAAAGCTTTGTTTAGTGACAGCTCACTTTCTCCACTGGGACTAGAGTTGTCAACTATGTAGAGTTAGCCGGGACGTTCTATTTCTAGGATTCCCGTAGAAACGTATACTTATGAAGTTAAATGTTTCTTTATATTCGTAAATCATAGACACGAGACGGATGCGCTTTGAATTTAAAAATTTGTGTTTTATGTAGTAGTCCGGTGAAGCTGTTAAGATCTTGCTAGGTCAATAACGTAGTCAGATCAAGAAAAAAAAGTGTTTTATGTGTGAGTTTTCATCATTTTGAAAGAACTTTTTGAAACTTTTTATAAGTCTTTTGACGCGTTAAGGAAAAATGATGAAAGTAAATTTTTACGATGCGCGCGCACACCGTCACGAAAAACCGACAACATGAAGTTATTACGATGCGCACGCACACCGTCAATCGACACCCTGAAGTTAGCTATAGTAAACATTTTGTTTCTTTGTATTTGTTGTTTGTATTAAAACTTTCAATGTATAAAATACCTTTTTTCTATTGTTAGTGTCGTTTTTTCTACAAACATAGAATAAGGCGAAAGATTTTTTTTAAAGATTTTTATCTTGTTAAGCTAAAGAAGTATAACTTCTAACGCGTGTACATAAGTACACACACAGTTTTTTATTCTTGGAATTTTGAGTTATGGATATAAGACTCACTTGGGCCTAATTTTACAAGTTTTATCTAATATAATTAGCTACCAAATTATGTATTTTTTTTCTTCGAACTGACTACATGTTGTTGACCTGACGGGCCTTTCCATATACACTGGCCTTTAAAGTTTACTGAAATGGCTTTAGTGTGGTCAGGTTTTAACAATATAACATGGAAGGCATAATAATACTAAACACTGAGACCAAAGCGCTCAATGAAAGTGTTTCCCTCAATTCTGTTTTTGACACATTCATCAATATGTGACGCATAATATCTTCAGAACTGTAGTATTTTTTACAAATACACAAAATACGTTCTCTTATTCTTCGTTTATAACACAATTGAATTATTTATTTCCCGCAAAACTGAGATAAATGTTAGCAACACTATCTGGGACTGAGTTTGTTGCCTTTGTCTTAGGGTTTTAGGTAATATTACGCTTAATTAAATTTAATAGATTGAGGTTTATTTACTTTGTGTTGTGTATATGTAAAATGAAATTAGGTATATTATTTTAAATAAATAAAATGAAAACGAGGTTAGCCGTATACAAAATAATACAAAAGATACATACAGTAGGTTAACTTTAGTATGGACTGGTCTCTAGAAGTGTCAGCGACCTTATTGAAGTGAAATAATTTTACCAGAATAAATACTGCCTTTAATGTTTGTTCTTTGTTTAACATATCATTGACTTCTATAGTATAGCTTTTTTTTTCGAAATGAAAACACTGTTGACATGTAAAGATCTGTACAACTTCACCGAACTACTGACGCGAGCGTTGAAGGCACTCAGCTGATTTGGGATGTTTGGGCGACTAACTTAAGGGTGCACGGCACACCTCGGCTTGGACTGTGGCCTGTTTTGTGCAAAAATCGCAACCTATCTTAGCTAACCTCAGCTAAGCCATCTAGATATACATATATGAGTTATCGAAACATGCATGTGTACCAAATATGCATGTCACAACAACTCCTATATGTATTTTGTCTCGGAAAAAAATCTTTAAGCTATATAGGATAAGATAGAATAGAGAAAAGAAAAAGGTAAAACTCTTTGTCCTTTATTTCTCTGAAAGAAAAAGACAGCGAGTATGCGTGTAGCCGTGCACGTGTGTATAGGTGATGTGTGTGATGTTGTAGCGGTGATATAAAGTTTTGTGTTACTGTATCGCGCGAACAGCGTACTCAAAGGCTCCACGCCGAGGGAACGAACATAGGCATGAGCAGCTGTAAATAACATAGCATGTTATGTATTTCTTTAGCTTAGAATTCTTCGGGATTATAGGAATATTGCTTTGGAAATTATTTACAAATTCGTTAAATAACCGTTATTATAATATAATAGATATTATAATACAGAAATATTGTACCAAAACTGGTTTTTTAACTAATTATATAAAGGCAAAGGTCTATATTAAAAGGTTTTGTTTTTAATATGTTCCTGGTTATTTTCACGGTAGGGAAATGTACAAATATGTTTGAAGTGAAAACAGATTTAGCTACGTTGAACGATTTTTTGGCATGAAAAAACTATGGGTTCACGTCAATGATTAACTCAAACTACTCGTGATGTCTTTCGCTTTAGCCAGTCTAACGACCAGTAGTATAGCAACTTGTGTTCATGTAATATTAAAATTTTGCATTAAGGTTATTCAGACTATCATAGATTTGATAAATTGATAAACTGTATAAAAATTTATATAACTGTTGCTCGAAGTGCCAATAGATATGAACACCAGTGCTTCCGGCGCTCTTACTGACCGAACGAAACGCCACAATACAAGCACTATTAATTCATGTCGGTGTTTCAGTGGGAGGGTGATAGTACCGCGAGCGAGTCGAACCATTTAAGCTGAAATCAGTTATAGCTTCAGCGTGGCTCTACCGTAGTTCTAATAAGTGCCTGGACTTTTTTATTAAAAAAAAGTTGAAGTGACAAACCGGTTAAAGCTGACTGGTCGTTGAGTGCAGTCACTAAAACAGATCGATAGATGACATATTTTCACCTTTTCTGTCGCTACCAAACTTCTGTCGTTCGACCATAAGATTTTTCCATGTTATGCGGTTTATTGACCAATTATCGAAACTTTAGATATTTTATTATGTGATTTTAATTTACGACGCGGTGTTCCAGTATACTACCATTTCCAGCAAATTATCACCATATTATTAAAAGACGATTTTTTTAATTCATATTTGTAAATTCGGTTTGAGAGTTAGTTAGACTTGGTTCTTTTACGGGACACATAATTTTAATCTTGTGAAGAAGTCACCATGTTCTGTGATAATTCTTACGTTCATGAGCTGTATTCGTACTTCCAATGCTCACCCTTCTTTTCATCTTAGCACCTCAAACGGGAAAGGTATCACCATAGGCACAAAACATCCGATAGTGTTCTTTGCGCTACACAAGGAGCTAATTTTGCTTAAGTGGGCTACTCTACGCGAGGATAGAGTCGGTGCGCGCCAGGGGCGGGTCTCCCTATTATGGCCTATGTTTGACTCTAAATGAATGCTAAAATGGCGCATGGAACAATTAACATATTTATAATATTTTATGCTGAATGTCTTATATAGAGAATCATATTGATTTAAACTGCTACAGTTATATTAAGATAGAGTTTTTTTATCGACAGTTATTATCATCAAATCATGAACCTTTCCTTGTGCATAATTTCTTGAAAATCGATGATGCTGTTTTTGAATTAAATCTGAACATACAAAAATATACAAATATGCATAACAGTATTTATTTACCTCTCGCTTGTGATCAGTTAGTTACCTTTATGATGGATTTCTACCCAAACATTAAAATAATTATGAAACTAAGTAAAAAAATCACCAAAGTGGATCAAACCGATTTAGGGAGATCAAATTAACACATAAAATTAAATATGTGATTTATGTTAAAATCTCGAGAATGTTTTAGTAAAGATGTTTTTCGAAAGATGTTTCATTTGAGTCTCGGCAGCGGCTCAAGCCTAGGTCCATTCCCTCGGCGTGGAGCCCTTGAGTGCGCTGCTCGCGCCATATAGTGACACAAAATGTTACATCACTGCAACAACAGTACACATATTACCCTCACGCATGTGCACGCATACATAGTTACACATGAAAGTGGAAGGGTTTTGTTTCTTTCCCTTATCGAACTGAAATAGTTTGGAATATTATCCCATACGAAGTATAATAGGAGTTGTTGAGGTATGTATGCTTGGTACACATATATGCTCCAACAACTCATATATGTATGAATAGTTAGCTTAGGCCGGTCCTGCGGGAGTGGATTGGGAGGAGATGGGGCTCCCTGTCGTTCAGGATGGTGCAGGTGCTGACCGGACACGGTTGTTTCGGGTGGTACCTGCATCGGATCGCTCGCAGGGAGCCGACCGCCGCCTGCCATGAGTGCGGCACTGAGGAAAGTACCGCGCAGCACACTCTCTCTGAGTGTGCTGCGTGGGAGGTGGAGCGTCACATTCTGGCGGCGGTGGTAGGAGAGGATTTGTCGCTGCCGAGCGTGGTCTCGTCCATGCTCGGCAGCGAGCAGGCATGGCGAGCAGTGGCCTCCTTTTGTGAGGAAGTCATCTCGCAAAAGGAGGCGGCGGAGAGGGCCCGCGAGGCGGACCCCCTGAGTGGCCGTCTTCACCGACAGAGGACCGGCAGGAGGAGGCGGCTATTTGCCCAACTTCTCCTGCCACCGTAGTCGGACCTGAGGGGATGTAGTCGGGGGGCTCATCCGTTCATTGCACCGGTTCGGCGCACGAGGGGGGGTAGCTGGCGTGTACCCAGCTGCCTCTCTATAGGTAGGAGCCTGGCGGCAACCTTCCGCCGGGTGGACCGTTGGGGCGACTATTCAAGGGGAATAGCAGAGAACGATCCCTTGCCACCCCAACATCACGGTCTATCGGTATACCGTGGGGTTTTAGTCCGTGCGAGTCGGACATAACCCATCCTCCCCCCCGGGACGGTGGGTATCCATAAGGGATTTCCCCACGTAAAAAAAAAGCTCAGATAGGTCGCGAATTGGCGAATTGCACGTGTCGGGCAGCAGCTCAGGCCGAGGTGCGCTGTGCACCCTTGAGCTAGTTGCCTAAATAAAATCGGCCGAGTGCTGCAAGCGCCCGCCTTAGTAGTCCGGTGAAGCTGTTAAGACCTTGCTGGGTCAATAGCGTAGTCAGATCGAAAAAAAAAATGTTTCATATGAGTTGCAGTAGTAACCTTGATCAGTAAATATTGAATACACAAAAAATCTTCATTATTGTTCACGAATAGGTAATTTATCTATAGAATATATTAATTTATAAATTTCTTAAATAGAAAAAGCAATTCGAAATACTGTTCAAATGTGATTTTGTATGAAGCGAAATTTTTACTACAGTAGTAAAGATAAAGTTTTATTGGAAACGTTTTATGACTAACGGAAGCATAGATATAATCTTTAGTAGCTGCAAATAAAATTACGTGTATGCTATGTTTATAAATTTAGTTGTAAGCTAAATTTTGAGAAATAAAGATACTAGCGAGTTTCCTTGGTGTCGGCCAGGCTGTATTCACTACTATACTCTATATATATATATAATTTAGACACACGTATTATTCGATCAATTACTGGACCGAGACCGGAACGAGATCGATCTTGAACGGCATCATAGTGTGAATCGAGCCTTTTGTATTTTGACATTAACAGATTTTGACATCATCAGAGTAAATATTATTGTCTTAAGACTTATACACAAATAATTTATTTTTTGTTAGATGTATTTTAAAATCTGAAATGACTTGTTAGAATTACATCGAAATGATAAGGGTGATGTTGATCTACACTAAATGCTCAAATAAATAAAGTTAAATACATAAATAATAATACTATAGTAGACAAAATAGCTTCGTATATATTTGCTACATAATAATATGTAAAAAAAAATTACTGCAGGTTATCCTTTAGAGACAATATCATACTATATGTATTCTATCATAGGCTTTTTAAGCTGTACAATCCCGCGGTACATTATTTTGATATATTTTATCAGGTCAAGTCATCGTTAGCAATGTCAGTACTGGAACAATATGTAAAGCTAAAACTGGATGAAACTTCTTTCTACTTCCTTTTAGTATAATATGTATGTAACCCTTCTAGAATAAATTTTGTAAATGTCAATAAAAAATGAGTTTTTTTTTTTAATTGAAGCACGACAAAGTGACTGCACTATGCCTGATGGTAAGCATAGTACAATCCAAGAACAGTGGCGACCACATAATGACGAAAGTCACCCGGTACTGGATATGCACAGGCTGATCCCGAAACGCGACGTACAAAAGCGAGTCACTATGACGGGCTTTTTCGCCATGTACATGGTGGTTGCGACCCAGTCGGGCTGTATAACGCTACCACTCCGCTATCGCCATTGCCTCGTTCGTTGATCAGCAGGGTGCACCACGTGCAGGTGAGGTTGGCTTGGGTGTCTCAAGTCTTAAGATGTTACTCGACACCCCTTACACCCCAGTTGAAGTTCTAGTAGTTTAGAACTAAGGTCAGAAATAGATAGGCGTTGATAAAGACTTTGTTTTGTATTGTTTATTGGTTACCTTAAAGCACATATATACTATGAACATTTATAATAAAGTGTTTATATATATTACACATAGAATAATTTCAAAGGAATTATGAAAAGAGAAAAAGCACTATCCTCGAAAAGTTATGGAGAAAGACTAGCTCGCAAGTGTATCTGACACACAGACACACTAACAGATATTTGGCGACAAATTATTAACTTTAGAGTAGTAGTTAGCATTAACGCTAGGCAAACTTTTTTTTAGAATTTCTTGTATTCCGCAGACTCTTGGTCCGCACCTTTCTCCGAGAGCATATTAGTTTTTTTTTTTTAATTCATTTATTTAATTTTATTTAACTATTATCTATTTTAGGTTTAATGACATTATTGTTGGCACTCTTCGTACTACTAATGACTTTAATAACTTACTATGACTATATTGGAGGTGTTACTAATGACCTAAGACGCCATTTGTCGATGTTATGTTTTAATGTCGGGTAGTTATACTGTGAACGGTTCATGTAAGAGGCGATGCTTGTCGGTCGTGTTGACTCACTCTTTCGGTAGGCGTCGTAGTGAGCTCTGTCCGAACTCGTGTTAATTTAAAAAGTGATTCATTGTTAGAATTGATTCCTAACAGTTTATTTAAATTGGCCAGTTCTGTTTTTAATAATCAATAATTGTTCGATATTCCTAAAATTATTATTTTTATAGCGTTATCATTTTGATCCTTTATGGCCATCTCTATGTTAAAATCCACAAAAATACGCGCCGGGGCGTCCACGACCCGGTGGATGAACCTAATAACAGCGTCGTCAGGCGGACTTAAAAAAAGCATCCTACTATAACATGATTTCATCACGAGGTTTTCATTACCGATAGTTCCTACTCACAAAGATTCGTAATCATCGCTTCAATCACATATTTTTATCTACTTTCTCCTGACCACGTTTTGAACACCGTTTTAGCGGCTTTAGTACTTGAGCTTGAAGCTATATCGTGTATTGTTTAGATGTAAGCATGCATATACTCATTGTTCCCGTGTGCGATACTTATGCATTTTCTGGGGGAAGTTTTTATTGTGAATCACCCACGATAACTTAACTCTACGTAAATATTACATAACTATTAATTAACGGCAGTTCATATTTTATATGTTGTACCTTACTTATATTTACTTTTAAGATTTTTAATTTAACGTCTACAATTTGTTTTTGATGCTAATCTTGATTTGATTATATAAAACATTGGAGGATAGAGGAGAGATGGAGGCAAGGCCTGGCGGACGAACGGTACGGTTGATACATTATCGATGCCGTCCGCCCGGTTCTGCTAGAGTGGTGCCAGAGGAAGTTGGGCTTCTTGACATTCCGTCTGGTGTAGGTGCTGACCGGGTATGGGTGCTTCGGTTGGTACCTGTACCGGATAGAACGCAAGGAGCCAATTGACGTGTGTCATAGGTGCGACGTTTATCCGGACACAACGCAGTACACTCTGTCTGATTACAGGACAGGATCTCTTGCTGCCAAACGTGGTGAAAGCCATGCTCGGTAGCCGGGATGTGTGAAACATTGTGACCTTCTGCGAGGAGGTCGTATCGCAGAAGGAAGCAGCGGTAAAGGTCCGTGAGGAGGATCCTCTAAGATTACCAGTTTGCTCGCCTCCTCCCACCGTAACCGGACTAGGGAAGATGGATCTGGGGCCATATAGAGACCTCGTGTCGTCCCAACTATAGCGGTAGACGAGCACCTTAGGGGTTTAAGTCCATGCGAGTCGGACATAGCTCATCCTCTCTCCCGAGGGTGGCGTATGGATACGGGATTTCTTCGCAAAAAAAAAATTCTAAACAAAGACAACGCGAGTGCGAGTGCGAGCGCGAGCGCGGTGGCGTTAATACTAATACGTAATTTTTATTGATATAGATTATAAGTTGAGTATAACACGTGGATTACTAAGAAGAAAATAATCGAAGCGAGTTCAATTGCTTGGTACAGGTCGCGATCTTAGCGCACCAAGCGTCATAAAGACTGATTAGCAAAAGCGTTTTCAAAGCGCGTTAAAAAGAGAATAAAGGTAAACTCACATCAAAAAAGCAATTTGGTCTGAACAAATACACGGCTTGCCATTTGCCCTAATACTAAAGCTTTTAAATGCGTGTTGGAAAAGTGAACAGGTGTCAAAGTATAATCCTAATTTCTGTCCGGTTCATGTGAAGTTGTTACTGTCAACATCGGTGGGAAGTTTTAAAACATTTCTAATTAATTAACATTTCTCTGTGATTTTGTCCGCTTATAGCAATTGGTAGTACTTAGTTATAGTAAATTGTATACCATAATAAGCTAAACAAGTTATGCTGAACTCTTAGTGGTAGAGACACGCTGAAGCTATTACTGGTTTCAGCATGAATGATTCGGCTCGTCAGAGGTGCTATTATTACCCGACCCACTGAAACACCGACGTAAACTAACAGTGATTGCATTGTTGCATTTTGTTTGGTCAGTGAGAGCGCCGGAGGCTAATGTAGCCCTCTTTCCCCATCCTCTCCCCTTCTCTCGCGCTCCCTTCCTTCTCCCCCCAAATACATACTGGCAACGCACTTACGACTCTCTTGATGTTGCTAGTGTTTATGGACGGCGGTGATCACTTAACATCAGATGACTCTTGTTTCTTTGCCTCCTATCATATAAAAAAACAATTAGTTTCACAAATTTTATAATCTTTTTTTTCGAAATAACTACGCTAATGACCTAGCAAGGTCTTAACAGCTTTACCAGACGACAAAGTTTATGGTCATCGTGTAAACGGTGTGGGATTTGAACAATCTTATATATTTCAATATATATATAACACAATAATTTATTTTTCTTTATGCAATACTAGGATTTGCTCGCGAATTCACTCACGTTAATGTAGATTCGATCTATACCTCGTGAACAGTACGTTTTTTTTAGATGAAAAATTCCCTATGTCCTTTCTGTATCCATGACAAAATTTCATTATATGCTGTTGATTAGTTATGATGTGAAAGCGTTACAAAGTCACTTTCGTATTTATAATATTACTTAGGACTAGTAAGGATACGCCTTGTATTAGTATCCAATTTCGTAACCGTTAATTACAATATAAAATTGTAAGAAAATAATAGCCTAAAAGACTCAGAAAGGATGTAGCGTCCGATCAGTGAAAGAATTTTAAAAACCGAATCAGTATAATTGAAGATTACCTGGTATAAATAAAGTTTATCTTTTTAGAACAGTAGTAGTATGGTTTATAACAACGGTATAATATCAACTGTATTATAATCATTTGACTAAATGGGATTTATGTACTTCACAACAATAGAACTAGGTAAAATTATGTGTATATCATCAAGCTTTGCGAGTCAACTCTATGTTTATAGAACATACGAAACCATTGCCCATCGAATTCTCCAAAATATAATTTAACGACAAAATATATTTCTGTTACGGTTGATGTTCATTTTTTTTTTTACAATTTTAACCAATAGATAAGTTTTATAAAAACATAACATCCCTGGTTTAAAGGTATTAGATTTAGTATCGAGATTGTGCAGCCCATTAAAATATATGTTTGATGAATTAACAAACTGTATAGAAAATATATAATTATTATTCAGTGCCAATAGAGACTAATGATAATAATTTCAATTTACAAATTATCAAATTTAAATTATTCACACTATAATTAAGATTTCAAAATTCAGAAGATTTAAATTAAGTTACATTGTTTTGAGATTTGCCTTCTGTCGGCTATTCTTATGACAGGTTAGCCTTTTTTATACTATTCAACCCAGACAGACGCTTATACTTATACTTAATAAAAACTATTTACAAAAAAAATTGAACCGACTTCAATATGAAAAACTTATAAAGCACTGAAAAGTGAAAAATAAATGTATTATTAAATTAACCAAATTAAATAAAAAAATGAATATTTGCGCTACCTACAGATATATTGAAAGTCTGCTATATATTAATTACTGCTATATATTACCCTGAGTGTTCACTTACACTATATAAGAAAGTAATGAAAACATTAGGCTAAACATTATCAAACAATATGTGTTAAATCTTTTATTTTATAAATATAATATGTCCATAGTGTCGATATAATTAAGTTATTATCATACCTCGCTATAATTTAAATCACATACAAACATATGACTCAATTACAACAGCGATGCCCTTGGTGTTACAGTTGTTCATAGGCGATGGTAACCACTAACAATCAGATGGGCCGTCAGCCTGTTCGCTGCCTTCTGGCATAAAAAAAAAATATTTATTTATTCTTGGAGTCCAGTACAGCGCCCGTCACACGAACGACGAATGCACGGATAACAGTTTATCACTACATAGTGTAAAACAAAGCCCTATTCCACGTCTGTCTATATGTATGTTCGCGATAAGATCAAAAACTACAGAACGCATCTTCATGTCTTTTTCACCAATATATAAAATTATTCTTGGGCAAGGTATAGGTATAGTTTGTCTTATTATTAGGGCGGGCAACGTCTGCTGAACCCGCTAGCTTAAAATAAAACAGCTAATTAGTTACTTATTTTCCCGTAAAATTCCCGTTCAAATAGGTCTAGCCGTTTTGAAGATTACCCGGAACAAATAAAAAAACAGACATCGATGGAATTAAAAAAAATGTTGATATGTGTAGCATCATCACATATATGTCTAATATAAAATACACTCACTTTACTTTTATTACAGGTAATATATCACAAATCAAAAATTAGGAACAAAACTAACGTAGAAATAAAGTATTTGAGGAGTTTTTGGCGGGATTTGAGTCTGTCATATAGTCGATTTTATATTTTATTCATAATCTTCTGTTACTTGTCTCTATATTGTGTTAAATTGGTTGTTTCATGTTATATGGTTCGTTTATTGTGCATAAGTGAAATGAAAGAAAAATAATACCGAGAAGCATGAAATCTGTGGTCTTGAAAATTAAGAAGATAAAAATTTACGAAATATTATGTAGAGTATTTGACTCTTATACCTTTACATTATCTTGGACATAGAAGAAAACTACCTATATTGACAACTTCAGAATTGGCAGTATGGATTAATTCCTTCGACATCTTATTGGACGAATATTATTACTACTAAACTTTTTGAATAGCAACACAAAATAAACTTTAGAAATGTTTCCGATATAAACGTACCACGTATAATTAAAAATTGGAAACAAACGTAGGATAAACTTTTTGAATAGGAACACAAAATAAACCATGAAAATATTTGCGATAGAATGTTATCGCGTTACCATGGCAACGCATATAATACTGACATTAACACGCAGCGGAAGCTTCCAAAATAGCCCGATTTTGAGACATTTTTCATTAGTGCTCAGCTCCTATTGGTTTTAAAATGGTTCGTGATGATAGCCATCCTCGATAAATAATCTATCTAACACTAAAAGAAACTTTCAAATCGGACAGTTAGTTCTTGAGATTAGCGCGTTCAACCAAACAAACTCTTCAGCTTTATAATATTAGTATAGATAAAAAATACCTACTTTATGTGTAACGAAATTTTTTTGCTACTATCCCGGTAGGTCGGTAAATCGGTATACATTTATTCCGATGTGGGTACCAATCATAATTACTGTGAGATAGATATCTAAAGATTTTTGTGGCCGTTTGATATTAAAACGACTTTTACAAAGGGCTTTCATGTGGAGGCACGCGTGGACACGCAATGCCCCTAAAGGGCACTTTAAAAATATCGAAAGATTGCCATAAAAACTGAAAAAAATTTACAACTTTCGAAGATTAAAGTGTCCCTAAAAAAGAAGTAACAAAAAAGGCCTTTTTTACATAATTGTATTATTTGATAGAGACTTCTAGTCTTGTGTCTCTCATACTATTCTTCTTCTAGTGTTAAATACAGCGCCAATAATTGAAGTAGGTGACTCCCTGTCGGGCGGGGAACTCAGGCTGACGCGAAATTGATTCAGTGCGCGACGTGAGGCGCCTTCACAAAGACACGATTCAAATGTAAGTCAGCGGGCTCGCCAAACGAAACGAAACTTTATGTTGACACCTAACAAATTTAATTAGACAGTACGCTCTGTATACGTGTTTAGGATGTTCTTTGATCGCTGTACAAGATTTTAGACGTAACTATTTGCCAGAATAAATAATGTTTTTTGACGGGCTCGAGGTAAAGTCTTTTGAAGAAAATTTTGCAGTTTCTCAGTTCTATTATTACTGCCTCTTATTACTATTAAACCACTCACTGGGGACTGGTTGTTGTGGATTCAGATCTCACACAGAACTAGTATTTCTGTAATCTACAAGCGAGCAATCCTCAAATATATCTCAATTGCCTATCTATAGAGTTCCTAGTGTTTCATATATTATTATTATTATATTAATTCTACGTTACTTAAAATGCCTAAACTCGATCAAATGAAGATAGAGTATATATTGTCATTTTAAATAAGTAATGACATTATGTGTTACCGTCCAGCCACAAAGTTTTTTGAAATTGTGTAAAATATGTATATTACCAACTACTGATGTGTAAATAAATAAAAATTGGAATAAAATTCATGAGACAGAAAAATATCTTAAGCTCAGTAATTTAAAGAATAAATAAGTGTTAACTGAAAATAAATACTGACCTAAAAAAATACTTTAAAAGTGTACTAGAATGTCTTTCAATATAGCCAGATAGGTGCCTATTTCATTAATAAGTTATTAATTAGATCGTTATAAACATACTAAACATTCTCTATTCGATTTTGAGACGTTCCTATGTGTATCTTCGAAATATAAGATCCAACGCTAGTGAAATAGAACCCTTTTGAAAATGTACTCTTTACAATGAAAAAAAAAAGAATCATTAAAATCGGTTCACAAATAATAAGGTTCGAAGGTAATAAATATTTCAGAAAATACAACCAAGATTTTTTTTTAACTTTATTTTTGGCAATCAATCTTTTCGATTATTACTGCCACTGTCACGTAGTCAATAATATCACAAACTTCGTGTGATCATTCCAATATTAAGCATCGTGTGAAACCATATTCTAACAAGATGGTGGATCCCTTGCTAGAACCTTCCAGGGAGTTTTTGTGGCATCTCAGAATTTCATGCTCCGTGTTATTATTTTCCATTCACTTCACTTATGCATAATAAACTAACTATATTACGTAAAACACCACCAAATTTACACAATATATAGTCAAATAACACAAGATTATGAATAAAATATAAAATCCACTACATGACAGACTAAAATCCCGCCAAAAACTCCAACAACCAAGTTGTAAACCTCCTTTCTGATGTTGATTAAAAAGAATTCTTATTATCTGTCATTTACCGCCGTTATTGCATTTCGATAATCTGCCGTAAAATTGTCTATGTGCAGAACTTACTTTTTAATATCTTTTTACACCCTATATGTACGAATACCTACGAATCTCGAATCGTATTACACGTCTAACAATAATAAAAGTGAGTTATAAAATTACTTCGAGATCGAGATAGTCTCGAACAAGATACAAGTAACTGAATCATCACGTCTGGAAAGTTATTTATACGTCATTATCGGGGAAATATAGACAGTAGAACCATCGTCAGCTTTATGTTGTTTTCTAAATCGGAACCAGTAGTGCCTGGCGCTTCCGGCGATTCAGCTTGTTTTGCAACAGAGTCAACTTTTTCGTCTTCGATACCTTTTGATGTTATTGTTGTCTTAATCGGAGGGAGATAACGTAAGATGGATTTTTAATTGAGGACTAATAAAGACAAAGTACTTTTATAATTATAGTTGTAGGAACATATATTACTATTTTGATCATAATGTTTTCAACAAGCGATTATATGAGTATTTATCGACTTAAATATTCTTACTATACATTTGCATATGCATCCTCAAGAACGGAATTATCCGATGATATAATCTTAGATTTGTAGGCATTAATATTGGGAATTTAGCATGAAAGATTATGAGAGGATTCCTTACTGGTTTCTAGCGTTTTCCCGCGATTACGCTTGCCTTTATGAAAGCATAACATAAAAACTCACTTTTACATTTATATTTTCATAATATTACTAGCCTCTGCCCGCGACTTCGTTCGTGTGGAATAAATACTTTGGGCTAACGCCAACACACAGTGGAAGCTCTCAAGAGGAAAATAACCATGATTTTTAAAATTCTTCATTGGTGCTCCGCTCTTATTAGTCTTAGCGTGGTGATATATAGCCTATAACCATACCCGATCAATGAACTATATAACATTGAAAAAATTTGTCAAATCGGACCAGTAGTTTCTGAGATTACCCCCTACAACCTCACAACGTCACAAACTTTACCTCTTTATAATATTGGTATAGATAAGTAAAGCTTTGGATATTAATAGCCTGTTTACAATGCAATTTCTCTAGCTAGACCCTCCGAATGTTATTTTTTAAGATAGAATTGGGGGAGCGACGCATACACTTCTGAGTTGATTGCCGGCGCGTCTAGGGCGCGGCATTCCGAGTGGCACACTTGAGGGAAATTACACTCTACTGTGACTCACTATCGGGTGTTTTGTGCGCGTCGCGACCTGCATCACCCGAGCGCAACCTATACGAGGGTTATCACTTGTATCACTTGTTAATAATAACACAAATTATTACCGATATAATAATACTTGCGAATTTATGCTTAAGATGAAACAAGAACGATTGTTTTCACCACAAATACATCTTCAATTTAAAACTAAATAAAAAATTAAATTTCATTTCAATTTTTTTTTTTTACTTAAATTTTGTTGGCATCTTACTCGTTTTGACAACCGTGTTAATGGTATTGCTTATTTTAACAACATTAAGAAATTGTATCATATAAAATGGGAACAGACGTACAAAAGTGTCTCTTTCTAAATTACGTAATTAATTTTGATATAGTTTAAATTAATATTTAGAGAATTTCTTGAAAATGTATATATATGATAATGCATGCCTAGTATAATATATTAATGGAAAATAGAGAAAAATCTATCAATTATTGTAATGACGTTGCAAAAATATTCTTCGGACGATTATATTGCTAAAGCTAGCTAAACTAAAGTACTACAGAATTATAAAACTTAACACACCCTTCAAAATAAATCATGTTCATTAAGTGATATTATATTATTATGTCTATTTCCTACAGATAAATCACAGTAATATTTATCTTTAATATATTATTGATGACTAATGGGTTATTTGCAACGCTATTTTGACCAATATAGTATAAAACCTAATGTAATTATTTAATTATGTCAACCAATGACATATTTATGTCATTGGGCATTGTATGTAAATCGAAATTGCTCTTTAGAGTATACCTATAGTTCAATAAATATATATATTAGAAGATATCACAGATTAAAAATTACGCTCATCAAAATGTTTGTGTGGCGATTGTGATCTACAAAGTTTTTTAATCTTGGTAAATTGTAAATGTAAGTGCTAAGAAGAATCGGGCACTATGTACGTTTATGATCCCTTGCAAAACCAAGAAGCGTTGCTAGTTTTAGTATAAGATATATTATAATTAACTAGTATTGGCGGTACATTCTCATACCATTTTCGAGTTTGTTTCTCCAACAAAGGCTAATAAAATTGATTCTAGAAACTTGAAAGTTAATTTGTACGCGAGACAAGTTTTAAATAGATGCGAAAACAAATATTAAACGTACAAACTTCACTTCGTAAATTTAAAAGTACTGAACATCGACAAACGGTATTATTGGTATAATTTTTAAGTTCATTTTAGCATATAATTTATAGCAGTGTTTGTCAAATATGTGTGAAATAGACATCTGAAAACCCTAAGCAGCATCCGCGTTCATCGTAGGGCGAAAATAAAGTGGAGGAGGTTGTGTGAGTCTCATACAAATATCGGGGCGTATTTCGATGGTATTCAAAAGAGACTCGTTTCACTTCAATGTCTACGATGAATATACTTAAGTACACGATGTGTCTTGCAGATTGTTAATTGCAAATTTATAACTTTTTTTTTAATGCTCTCTGCTATGTCAGTATTGTTTTTTTTGTATCACGACAAAGCTACGGTAATGTATCTAGTATAAGCACAGTGCACAATTTTCGAGGTGGTAGAGCCATGCTGAAGCTATTATTGGTTTCAGCATGAATGGGTCGGTTCACTCGGGGTGTACCACTCTCTCACAAAAAACCGACGTGAAGTAACAGTGCTTGCATTGTTGCGTTTTGTTCGGTCAGTGAGAGTGCCGGAGGCCCACTTACCCTCCTCTTTTCCTCTCTTCTCACCATCTCTCTATTACTCCCATTCCCTCCAAACGCAGTCTGGCAACACACTTGCAACTCTCCTGATGTTGTTAGTGTCTATGGACGGCGGTGATCTATTGGCATCCAGTGACCTGCCTGTTCGTTTACCGTTTGCCTCCTATAATATATAAAAAAACAAGCACGAATAACAAGACGTCCATATTCCAACAATATTGGCAGCTCTATCTTTTACACTGGTTGATTCTAAGTCACAACAAACTAAAAGAGAGTCACTGTGAAGAGTTTATTACCATATGCATAACGATACTAATCCAGACGCCTACATATATCTTACAATCTCGAACCCGTTAACCCGAAAAAAAAAACCAATTTGTTTTGTATTATCAAGGCGACCATAATGATAACAAAACCACTAAAAGACAGGTACAAGACAGCAATTGAGACATCAACCAGGCTAAAGAACGATTAGCTATTTGGAATACTTAATGAACAGAACATATGTCGGACTGAAGAACCAAAGAAGGATCAAAAGAGAAAGATTAAATGAAAACGCGAATTATTTCGTCAGTGGCGCCATCTTTTAACAACAAGCAAAACACCAGTGAATGGTTAAATGTAATACAAAGGTGAGTTTTCTCGCAAAGAGCTGGTATTATAAGACATAAACAAAAACGCAAATCTGAAAGTCGTGGTCGCCAATTATGATGATGATCAACGCAATATCAAACAGTTCAGTGTATTGAATAGCCATGTATAAAACAATAAATCTTCAATATTGACGTGGGCATATGTACTAATTTACACTAATGTATTATATATTTATCGGTTCCTGCAAAAAAAATATGCTAAGGCAATTAGAATGTTTAAGAAAGGTCCTTGTAATGAGAGCCAAAGTAATATAACTACTAACGCGTGTACATAAGTACACACACCCTTTTTTCTTATATAAATAACTATTTAGTTGTCATTATGCAAGTTATGCTTGGTCTGGAATAAAATGTTTGAAACTGTATCTTCCCATTATTTTCACTATAAGTATCTATATATAAATATTAAATTATTCTTCAAATTAACAAAATACTTTAATTTAATATATGTAAATATATGTAATGTTTTGGGGTGTAAGGGGTGTCGAATAACATCATAAGACTTGAGACACCCAAGCCAACCTCACCTGCACGTGGTGCACCCTGCTGATCAATGAACGAGGCAATGGCGAAAGCGGGGTGGTAGGGTTTTACAGCTTGACTGGGTCGCAACCACCATGTATATGGCGAAAAAGCCCGTAATAGTGATTCGCTTCTGCGCGTCGCGTTTCAGGATCAGCCTGTGCATATCCAGCTTTTTACAGGCCGGCATGATAGTGGCGACTGGCAAGGGATAGTGTGTTACTTGGTGGTCGCTATTGTTTTTGGATTGTACTGTGCTTACCATCAGGCATAGTGCAGTCATTTTGCCGTGCTACAATATAAAAAAATGTAAGTTACAGAAGTAACTAGAAAATTCATCCCATATTTTGTACTAATTTAAAAAACAACGCAGTACGGATGACTGAAGCGCAGAGAAAATCATGTGAACCGAGCAGCGAACACATATGGGCGGTATACAGAAATATTTCCCATTTAACTAGACGTTATGTCGCTCGAGCCAGTAACACGATTTGTAATTTATTTTCAGACTTGATAAGGATAAAAGGCGAAAAGAACAATTTTATAGCAACATTGGTTCAGCGGTTTACAAACACAGCCGCAGCTTTTGGTGAAGTAAATTATCGTTATAAAACTATAGCATAGTTCTTTTTCTAAGTCCAGGTAGCCAGCTAACTATTTTTTTTTTATAGGAGGCAAACGAACTGGTTGTTCACTTGATGGTAAGTGATCACCACCGTCCATAGACACTTGCAACACCAGAGGATTAGCTAGTTCGTTGCTAACCTGTGTTGGGGTAAGGGGGAAGGAAATTTATTTATTTATTTATTTATTTATTTATTTATTTATTTACACATGGATAAAGCAACAGTCGACAATCAAAAATAATAATACAATAGCAATAATAAAAAAAATAAACTAAATTGAAGACCTAAAACGCTTTATCACATAGAAAATTAACTTACACTAATGATAATAAGGAAATAATAAATTGTTTTAATAGAATAGAAACATTGGATTAAAAAAACTATATATAAAAGAATAAACGAAAAAGTTCAAATGAATTCAATTATGAAAACTAAAATTACCACATGGAAGAAAAAAAAAGAACAGGTTGGCAAACATAAATAATGAATATTAAAATATAATATAGTAACTGTTGTTGAGATGGTCATGGATATAAAATGTGTTTAACTGTTTTTTTGAATTTGAATGCCCGATGGTCAAATATGTCTAATGAAATGTGTTTGCTTGCAAGCTCATTATATATACGAGTCATACGTACAATTGGGTTGAAATAAGAAGTATTATTCATATAAGTTTTAAGAATAAATGTTTTAGGAAAACGATAACTGAAATTGGTGTTAAAATTAAGAGACTCTAGCAAGGAGGGAGATGAAATATAATTGTGCAGCAATTTATGAAGAAATACTAGATCATGTTGAATTCTACGAACATGTAATGGTATAATGTTATATCTATTTAATCTGTCACAGTAAGAAGAGACACTGCGAGCATGACCATACCTGTAACATAGAATTTTTGAAAATTTTCTTTGAACTGCCTCAATAGATTTAGAATGTATGGTGTAACAAGGTGACCAAACTACAGATGCATACTCGACGATACTACGAACTAAACTGTTAAATAGGATGACAAGACTGTTAGGGTTTTTAAAAGATAAGGATGATCTAGTTATGAAACCTAAAATTCTAAAAGCTCTACTAGTGATGTCATGGTAATGTTCTCTAAATGATAATTTATCATCAAATAAGATGCCTAAATCTTTCGCCAAAGATTTTCTTGCTAATAATTGATTGTCAATTATGTAAGGATAGGAAATTTTATATCTCTTATTGGTAAATGAAATAACAAAACATTTGTCAACATTAAGGTACATAAAGTTATCAATACACCAACGGGATATAGTGTCAAGATCTTGTTGTAGAAAGAAGCAATCAGAAGTAGAACTAATAGATTTAAACACTTTGAGATCGTCTGCATAAAGTAATGATTCACAAGAAAGTTGAATAATCAAGTCGTTTATAAAATCTATGAAGAATAGTGGGCCAAGGTGAGAGCCTTGAGGCACACCTGACTTAATTAGAAAAGGTAAGGAAGTAGAACCCTTAATAGCTACAAGTTGACTTCTATTATTTAAATAGGATTGTACCCAACGAAGTAAATTACCGTGAATTCCATAAAGAGCTAATTTTTTAATAAGAATAAAATGATTTACTTTATCAAAGGCTTTTTTGAAATCGGTGTAAATGGTGTCAATTTGGCCACCTCTAGCAAATTCCTTACACAGTGCATTTTTATATTCAAGTAAGTTACTAACAGTCGATTTATGCTTAATAAATCCATGTTGTTTTTCAGAAATGAAGGGGATTATTTGAAAGTAAAAATAATCATATACCAAAGATTCAAAAACTTTAGCAATACATGAAATTATACTTATAGGCCTGTAATTTTCACAATTGGAAATATCACCATCTTTGTGTATAGGGATAATATATGCCAGTTTCCATGCATGTGGAAAAATACCATTATCTAGTGATTTATTATATATAATAGTCAATGGCAAAGTAAGTTCATCCGCACAAGCATTGATAAATTTGGCAGGAATACCATCAGGACCGGAACTCTTATAAGGATCAATATGTTTTAGCTTACGATTTATATTAGTACCTTGGAGAGTAATTTTTGATAAAACAGCATGTATATTAATAGGAAAACTTAAATCAATACTAGGGCAAAAATGATCTTCATAGAAACTGCTAAAATATTTAGAAAATAATTCACAAATACTTTTGATATCTGATGAAGATAACGCACCATATCGCATTTGTTGTGGCATATTTTTGTATCCTTTACGAGATTTGATAAACCGCCAAAAAGATTTTACATTATGAACCAAAGCATTTTCAACAGACAATATAAATTTTCTATAATCATTTGAGATTAAACTTTTACATTTAGTGCGAAGTTCAGAAAATTTTTCATAATCACGGGGATTGCGATATTTTTTATATCGAGTGTGAAACTTTTTCTTGTTCTTGAGACACTTTATTAAGAATGGGGAAAACCAAGAAGGAAATTTATAGCTACTGACGTTGCTCAGAGGAGTATTTTCAGTTATGATATTATTAATGATTTGATAAAATAAAGAAACTGCGTCATCAATATTTAAAGGTAAGAGTTCATTAGACCAATTAAAACTTGAGATCTGAGTTTTAATTTTTACATAATCACACCTATTGAAATTGGGGCGTTTTGGTTTAATATACTTAAGACGCTTAGGATTAAGAATATCATTAAAAATTATATTAAGAGGTGGGTGATGACAATCTACACAGGAAAGTGGAGAAACTGTGTTAACATTAATATACAAAAAAGTTGAAAAAACTAAGTCAAGCAATCGATTATTAATATTGGATACAGAGTTAAATTGATGTAAGTTACAAAGGGTTAATGTTTCTAATAATAAACAAGCTTTTCGATCAGAAGAGAGTCCAGGTATAAGATAATTACACGATGATGAGCACCATGATAAATTAGGAGTATTAAAATCCCCAATTATTAAGAAATTGTCTGTGGATAAACCATTAAGAATGATTTGCTGAATGCCATTGTAAAATATTTTAAGGTCATCATATTTAATATCAGGCGGTAAATAGCAAAGACAAACATGTAGAAGAAAACCATTGTTTAGGATTATAGTTACCCATATGTCCTCAAAAATGCTCTCCCAGCACTTACGTCTAGAGACATTAAAAACAGACTTAATAGCTATTAACACACCACCACCATCTGATTTTTTAGAGGATGAAGATAGACGGTCCCTTCTATAAACATTATAACGAGCATCGAATAACTCAGAATCATAAATACTACAGTTCAAGTTCGTCTCAGTAAAGGATCATATCAAAATTACAATTTGAAACGCTTAAATATATATCAGTGGTCTTTGAACGAATACGATTAACATTTTGATAGTAAATATCCATATTAATAATGTGCGATAATCCAAATAAATTGAAAAACTTAAGATATAAAAAAAAATAGTTACAATAAGTAATATAGACTTAAATAATATTATTAAGAGAATGAGAGTCTTTTATCACAATAGCAGAAGAATTATCATCTTTTCTTATATATATACGATTATATTTTACCCACACGTAGCGATAACCTCGTTCCTTTGTAAATTTTTGAGTAGCTGCAAAAAGTTCTTTAGTTTCAGGAGAAAGATGTTCAACGATATAAATTCTTCTGGAGAAGTCAGAAAAACCAATATGACTAGTACTAAGCGGTGACGATTTGTTAATTTTATTGTATTTTAAAAAACTAGAAAGCACTACATCTCTCACACGCTCAGATGTTAATGTGACCAGGATATTGCGTGGACGAGACGATGCTAGGTTTTGTTTTGCCACACGACGAATCGAAGTTATATCGGATGAACTCAATGATACTTTTATCTCATCACATAATTTCATAAATAATGTCATAAGGTTCTCACTGCGCTTTTCTGGTATTGATTGGATTTCTAAATTCCGACTACGAGACAATTTTTCAATAGAACTTAAACGACCAGAGAGTCGAAAAATATCATTCTGGAGTTTTGTTTTTTCAAGTTCCAAGAAATTAATTTTCATAACAGCTGAATCGAGCTCATGTTTATGGTCGATTTGTTCTTTAGAGATTAGTTCTATTGTTTCTGAAAATTCTTCTTTAAGCTTAGAGATACTACGGTGAATATCATCTCTTATTGCTGAGCGGATTGATTCAAGTTTGCTATCTAAAAGTGCACTGAATTGTGATAAATTAATATGATCATTTGTAGATAAAGTACTATCCGAGGACAGATGCTTTGAGTTTTTTCTCGAGCTCTTAATTTTTCGAGCAGAAGTTGACGTAGATTCTTCATTATCCATTATCCACAATATATTCACAAAATAATCCGATAAATTTTGTTAAAACACTTTCTAAATAAGATTATATTGTAAAAATATTCAATTTTCACAATTATATAAAATTATAAGTGTAAGACAGCTTTTTGACACATGACATTTATTTATTTAAAGAGGAGAGGGGGAAGGAAAGACGAGAGGGCAAGTTGAGGAGTAGTGGACCTCGGGCGCTCTCACTGACCGAACGAAACGCAACAAAGCAGCACTGTTACTTCACATCGTTTTTTTTTTGTGAGAGGGTGGTACAACTCCGGGCGAGCCGACCCATTCATGCTGAAGCTAGTAATAGTTTCAGCGTGGCTCTACCACTATTAATTGAAAATCTATCGCCACTTATATGTGTGTTCTGATAGTCACACTTGAGAGCTAGCCCCCTCTCTAGTTTTAACGTCTTTGCTATCTTAAATCATAGTGTCATTTAAAATCAGTTGATATTATTATGAGAGATAGACATATATAACTTACTAGCTGTTACCCGCGGATTCGCACGCGTTTTTTGAATATATTTAATAAATTTAAAATTGTTATTAGATGTGTAAATTACAGTAATACTCTTTCAAAAATATTTGTAAGTATGACACGCACATCATCTACTGTAACAGGTAACATGTACATTATATATGTAAATACTAATAGTATATCGAATGGGATAGGATTTATAATAAGCCACATAGCTGGAACTTTAAACTACTCTATATATCACCCTTAGTTCTCACTTACACGATATAAGAAAGTAATGAAAATATTAAGCTATACGTTATCGAACAATATGTGTTAAATCTTTTATTATATAGATATAATATATCCATATTGTTGATATAATCAAGTTATTAATATATCATTCTATAATTTAAATCGCATATGAACATGACTTTCAATTATATTTATTTTTGGCGTCCAGTACAATGTACGTCACACGCGCATGTTTACAGTGAACAACATATTTTTGATCTATGTCACACATATAATTGCACGGATCATAGTTCATATTATAGTTCATCACAACATAGTGTCAACAAAGTCGTGTTCCACGTCTGTCTTTATGTCTATTCGCGATAAGATCAAAAACACATCTTCATGCCGTTTTAGCAATATATAAAATGATTCCTGGGAAAGGTTTAGGTATAGTATGTCTTATTATCAGGGCAGGTATCATCTGCTGAACCCGCTAGCTTAGAATAAAACAGCTAATTAGTTAGTTATTTGCCCGTAAGTAGTCATTTCTAAGAAAATAAAACCGTTCAAATAGGTCCAGCCGTTTCGGAGATTACCCGGAACAAATAAACAAACAGACATATCGACAGAATTAAAAAAAAAATGTTGGTATTTGTAGCACCACAGATATATGTATCCACAAAAAGTATTACATACATACACTTTATTTTTATAATACGTAATATATCACAAATCAAAAGTTAGGAACAAAATTAACGTGGAATAAACATTTTGAAGAGATTTTGGCGGGATTTCAGTCTGTCATGCAGTGGATTTTATATTTGAATCCAATGTTTAATATCATTCATTTTAATCATAATCTTGTATTACTTGACTCTATATTGTGTTAAATTGGTGGCGTTTTATGTAATATTGTTCTTTCATTGTGCATAAGTGAAATGAATGAAAAATAATACCACGGAGAATGAATTCTGGGGTCTTAAAAATTAAGAAGATAAAAATTTACGCAATATTATATAGAGGATTTGACGCTTATACCTTTTCATTAAATTGGACATAAAAGAAAACTGTCTAAAGAATACATAGTAACTACCTATATTGACAACCTCAGAATTGGCAGTATGGATTAATTCCTTCACCTGTCTTATTGGACGAATATTATTACTACTAACCTTTTAGAATAGCAGCACAAAATAGACTTTAAAAATGTTTGCGATGGCAACGTACTACGTATAATGAAAAATTGGAATAAAAAATAACGAACAATATACTTTTGAACAGGAACACAAAATAAACCCTGATAATATTTCCAATAGAATATTATCATGTTACCATGGCAACGCATATGATACTGACACTAACACGCAGCGGATGCTCTGAAAATAGCCCGATTTTAAGACATTCTTCATTAGTGCCCCGCTCCTATTGGTTTTAACGTGATGATATATAGCCTATAGCCATCCTCGATAAATAAGCTATCTAACGCTAAAAGAAACTTTCAAATCGGACCGGTAGTTCTTGAGATTAGCGCGTTCAACCAAACAAACAAACAAACTCTTCAGCTTTATAATATTAGTATAGATAACGTATAAATAAACAAACGCATAAAATATCAGATTAATATAGGCAAAAAAATAGAAGCAAAGATTACTAAGCCCAGATAAATGAAAATGGTTGATAACTATCAATTATAATAATTTTGAAATCAATTTATAAGTAATTATTATAAGTAATATTTATTGGCGTTAACGTTTGTGTAAAATTTCGCCTAGTATAAAACGATAATGTCGCCTAGAGGTTATATTAGAAATATAGTAACACGCTAAAATCAGAAGATAGCTTACTCTCCAGAGTAGTTAGCAATATATAATATGGCGCGAATCGTTAAGGACAAATTTTCAGGAATTCGGTATCTTAACTATGCCCTCCCAATATATTTTTGATAATTTAATGTATGTCCGCAAAAACTTAGATATGCTGGATCAAGTAAAAGATCAACATAATTTAAATACTAGAAACTGCAACAAGTTGGACATTCCATGCTTCAGACTCACTATGTCCAAAAATAGTTTTTTAGGTACCAGTGTTAGGTTTTATAACAAAATCCTAAAACACGTTACCGATTTGAAGGATAGCGAGTTCAGAACCATGTCAAGGGGGTTTTAATATCTAAAGGCTATTACAGGATGGATCAATATGTGAACGAATGTGACGTCTGGAAATGACGCTCCTCTCTGTAAATCCACTAAAAACGTTGTAACTGTTTTGTAAAAATATGTAACATGAACAGATGAACCAGATCGAGTTTCTTGGCGGTTATTATCGATGACTGGGATGTTTTCCGAACCTGTGGTAGCATTGACTTTCGTAAGCGCCTTCTCAAAGCCTAAACTGAATAAAGGATATTTTGATTTTTTTGAGTTGCCGGTGGACTCATATTGGTGCTTGACGACAAATTTTCAACTAAAGTGCAGACGAGCTATAGGGAAAAAGTTATACTTACATGTAACTACTTTGTGGTTATTTAATAGTATTCGTAGACTGTCGTACGGCAGCAATTGTCTCAGCTCTTAACGTATAATGCTAATATTTGACAGTACTATGATCATCTGATTAGCGATACTATACAAATATTGCTATTGGATATTCTAAGCTTTTATGTATTAATAACTAGTGATCACACCGACTCTTAATTGGTACAATCAATGATATTATAGTTTTATAATATCATTGGGTACAATGTATTAATGTGGAGTTATAGGTATTTACACGATTTAGAGGGACTGCTTATGCGTTTGACATTTACAGTTCATCGAAGTTATAGAAACTACGCAAAGAACCTTCATACAAACAACTTGTTTTCCATACGTGTAATTTAAACTGTGTCAAGTTCTAAAATATTCATTGTAATGAAATACTATATAAGGCAGATTTGATCTACATTAAATAATTAGTGTAATTATTTACTTAGATAAGGATTATTACGTTGGTCGAAATAGGCTCACAAATTTGTAGGTGGTAGAGCCACGTTTATGCTATAACTGATTTCAGCATGTCGGCTCGTCGGGGTAATACCACTGTTTTCAGAAAACCCTCGTGAAGGAACAGTGCTTGCATTGTTGTGTTTCGTTCGGTCAGTGAAAGAACCGGAGATCCACCACCCTCCCCCTCTCTTTCCTTTCTTCCCCTTCCCACTTCCTCCTACTCCCTACCCCACTAACACAGGCTGGTAACGCATTTGCGACTCCTTTGGTGTTGCTGTTATGTATGGACGGTGGTGATCACTTAAGATCAGGTGACCTACTTGTTCGTTTGCCTCCTATGATATAAAAAATAAAAATATATTTTTTTTATAATATACAAATAATAAAACTGATTATTTGAGGTTCTTCTTAAAGATATATCGTTACCATCCGGGACTTCTTTATGCGGATTTTAAGATGTACATTTCCGTTATCCATTATGTTTACTTATCTAATAAATTTTAACCAGCATTTCCAACGTAAACGTCCGAAAAGTCCTTGTTTCGACTTCACTCGAATCGATCGACTTTCCTCAATTTTTTATGTATATAATATACATGTGTTATATATATATGCATATATATAAAAACCTTCCGAAAGAAATCTGTAAATAATGGTGTAAACTGTATTAAAATCCGTTACGCAGTTAGAATAAATATCACACAGGTAGGCGTGAAAACCGAGTTTGTATTAAAAATATTTGTAGAAATAATTTATATACTTGTTGTTCTAAGAATCTAGTCTTGTAAAAACAAACTACCAGTTGCAATCTCATGCAATATTCAGTAAAACATGATAGTACGATACAAAACTCTGTTTTAATAAAGGAAAAGCTCGCCTTCTGCTTCCAAGTTGCCTGAAGTTTGTTACTTCACTTGTTTTATTAAGTTGTGTGTTCTCAGGCGGCTGGATGTAAACGGTAACATTGAAATATCTACTGCCCACTTCGTAGTGCATATGAATATGCAAACGTTCGCCAGAGTAATAGGTACTAAGGAATGTATTATTTACTAGCTGACCCGTGCAACTTCGTCTGCACCAAATTGGTTATCACTGGTTTCAATTGTATTTTTAAATGCGAAAAAACTTAATAAACCTGATACCCGATTGCAGCCACAGCTATCGTTTCCAATTGTGAATCCAAACTATCAACGTACTCACTCAAACATATACCCAGATGTTATGTGAGAAATCTTATAAAATAAGTCTAGAATCCGTTCGTAGCAACATCTACCGGGTTCAGTTAAAACGTTCAGGGTAATACCACCCTCTCACAGAAAACCGACGTGAAATAACAGTGCTTGCATTGTTGTGTTTTGTTCGGTCAGTGAGAGTGTCGGAGGCCCACCTCTCTTCTCCTTTCCCTTCCCTTACCCGCCCCCGTATACAGGTCGGCAACGCACTTGGGACTCCCCTGGTGTTGCTAGTGTGTATGGATGGTGGTGGTCACTTAACATTACGTGACCCGTCTGTTTGTTTACCTCCTTTGATATAAAAAAATATATATATTAATATATTAAAGAACCAACTATTCTAAAATTTTTGTTCTCCCTACGTTGCTGGCTCCTGTACTATGGTGTTGCAAAAAAGTCTAGTTACTACAAATTTTTGTCTTTCGTCCGTTATCCTGGAGAACCTCTTGTGTTTTATGGGACAAAAAGTATCCTAGATGTAATCTCGGTATATTAGTTATCACTGTGTCAAATTTCGTCAAAATTGATTTAGCACTTTCAGAGTGATACGTGTTCACAAGGACAGACAGACAGACAGAGAAAAATTGTAAAAGATTATTTTTGGCTTCTATATCGATAACATACTCTACCCCAATTATAATTTTCAAAAAATATTTAGTGTACAGATTTGGCCTTGTTACAAGTTTTATTATAGTATAGATTTTGTTTTAGTTTGGTTATCTATAAAAGCGTGTTTTTTTAACTATTATTTTTATTAAAAACTAGCGTGTCTGGTAGACGTTATCCCGCCCTAATAATAAGAAAAAACTTGAAAAAATTATATACCCAAACCTTCTTCATGACTCACTTTATCTATTAGTGAAAATCTCATGTAAATTCGTTCAATAGTTTTTGAGCTAATTTCGAACAAACAGACAGACCAACAGACGTGGCAGAGGTCTTAGTTTTATAATATGTAAGGATAAGCCAACAAGTCATATTTTTGGGCTATTTAATTATATATTGACTATGTTCAAATAATCTTACAACGTTATTCACATAGTTTTTATACCATACATCTTAATACTTACTCCAAACTTTGAAGAAATTAGTTCTCTTCGTCCGAAAATTCAAAGATTTTCATAACCGGATAACTTTGATGAACTTCACGGAACCGGGAAGCTTTTGTAACAGTTTCTAAACTGGGTAAACTTTAACTAACACAAACCACGCAAGTGTAGTACGTAACTGAATTGTAATGAAGTTTATAAAGCCATTGGCTTTCAGGTTAATTAATATTATATTTAATTGTATAAGCAATTGTACAAAATAAACTCTAAATCTTTGCAATAAAGAAGCCGACAAGTGTTTGCGTATAATAAATCTTAATAACGAACTAAAGAAATATTTTATAAAAGTGCACTTGAGCATTCCAAAGATATATAGCAGTGCTTGAAAAACATTGTAGAAACATTCGTTCGTGAAAACTTCAGTGAGACCGAATAATGTCGGATAAGAAAGAAGGTATTGTGTGAAAATTTCTGCTAATAACTTCGTATTTCTGTTACTTTTTTTTCGTATGCCGTGTTCTCTGATGTTACAAGTATTGTTAAGTGCCAGGATTTTAGAAAACCGTCGGCTCATTTCTTGTTTTGTTTCCTGCAACACTCAGTATTTGGATACCTTAATGCGCTCTTGGAAAATCCGGTGACTTGCCGAGACCCTTTGAGATTCGTTTGTCCGAGGTGTAAAGTAACACTTCGATCCTTGAGATTTCAAAGCGAGATTTGCAAATACTACTTTTGAAATATATTTTTAGCGCGATGACGTAGAGCTGATGTAGATATAGCTTATTTGTGGAATATAATGAGAGGCATTGTTAAGATTTTACAAATTGCATTGTAAATTATGAAATATTTATGAATGTTGTGCAAAATTCAAACAGTAGTGTGAGTAGTGCATATTTTAATGCACTTTTAATGCATTTTATGTAAAATTTTATGTAACTTTAACTGTGCCAAATTTCAAGTTCACCCGTTCACGGGAAATCGGTTAAAAGGGGGTACAAATATTTTGCTTCACGTATATAGATGTTTAATATCTCATTATAATCAATGACTTTTTTTTACTACAATTTTGTTTTAAAAGTCAGTCACCAAGTCAAAAATAATTGCGATAATTTTAAATATTGTTTTCTCGAACTGACTACGCTATTGACCTAGCACGGTCTTAAGAGCTTCACCAGATTATTAAGGCGAGCGCTTAATTTTGATAAATAGTTCAAGGGTGCCCGGTACACCTCGGTTTAGGCTGTTGCCTAGTTCATGCAATTTACGACCAATCTGAGCTAACCTAAGCTTAGCTCAGTAACATACGCTTTAAAAAAGATCTGTCTCAATAAACACTAACCTCAAAATTAATTGTCACAAAGGAGCAAACTAACATTCATACACCTTTATCCTTCCAATGATAACTCGAAGTTAGCGTTCCCATGTATCTTTGATGTGTGTTAATACCGCGGGCAAATTTATCGTACGAAGCTAGTTCGTAACGCATGACGATAAATTGTTCCCACAGCTGCATTTATTGTGATCGCAGGGAAAATTTTGTTGTGATACATGCAGATATGGGAGTAGATTTATAATAATATCAATGCGGCAAATCAAGTGATCAATTTTATATTTGAATATCAAACAGTTTTATTACGTAATTAATGTCACAATTTGATTGATGCCGTATCATGGTTATGTATATGATAGTAATGATGTGAATACACTGGCCAAGACAATACAACAGCCTTCTCTTTATTCATTTTTTAAACAGCGTCACTTCGAAAATAATCTCTTACATCTATGAATCAATAATAGGAGTAATTTCACAATAATAAATTCAAAAGATTAAGTTGTAAGTATGTCTTTATTAGATAATCTCTGAAACTACTGATCCTATTCCAAACGTTATTTCGCTAATTCCAAACTATATTATACAAGGCGTAAGCTGAGCTTTGCATTTGCATTTGTGTGAGTGCACATAAATACACGATGCAGCTTCGCCACAGTACAGGGATCGCTCCGTCGTCTAGTGCGCTCGAGTACACCAACAAGATCACCGCGACACCGCTTGTCCTGCGCGACGATGCGCCGCAACACTGCCGCCACGTCGACTGTGACGAGTCGACGACCCAAGAAGGGCCTTTTCAAGGCCCCTCAAGAAGCCGTTGTTGAACAACAACAACCGACCACCAGCTTGCCTACGGACTCCGATGATTCCGGCATTACGAAGACCTCCGCCACGACCACTGAAGTCTGCCACAGTGAGCCCACGATTGATTCCGAATCTGATGATGAGCCGCTGCAGCCGCTGCCCGTCGTAGAACCTTCAACGATGGAGCTGTACGAGAGTGACAGTGTCGCTTTCGCCCGATTGATTGCAATCGGGACGCCATCGGAGAAGATGAAGCGATGGATAGCGCTGTATTTGCGGCTTATCAAGGACGAAGCAGAGGACTATGAACCCGATTTCTACGACACGATGGCCGTGAAGACAGCCACATTAGGGCTGAAACCCCCTGAGATTCCGCACTACCAGGCCGGCGTGATTAACAGCCTTGTAAGCGCTGCGCGCCACGAGTTGAATAAACCCCGGGAGGAGAAAGAGACGCAAACGTCTCTAGACAGAGACGACAAGATGCCCGCTGTATGCAAAGCGACTACAGCGCCACCACAGAAGCTAAACTTACTGCGTGCGGAACCCCAAAAAGGCGTTACCGCAACGAAAGCCTCTTACGCTGCGAAAGCAGCCCCACAGCAGAAGCCGCCTGAACACACGGTACCCGCAAAGAGCGTTACCGTTGGTAGAGCACCTAATAACAGCATTAGATTCCCAACAATCATTGTTGAACACCTACCTCAATGGAGAAAGCATTTTCAACAACTGGCAGAACTGTTGAAGGTGCCTAGACCGCCTGCTAAAGTAGTGAAGGGAGTAATCAACTTCCTTCCTACCAGCCAAGAAGATGACCGTATCATCCGCGATTATCTCCGGAAGATGGAAAAAGAAGAAGGCGTGAGATGGTCCGCCCCCGCACCTCCCACGCACAGCAGCCCAATCGCAGTCGAACAAGAAAGCTCGACGAAAGAAAGCCCATGTATATCATCATCACAGCAACCACAGGAAACGGTACCCCGAGAACGCTTTCCGCCTTTTGTTGTGGAGTGTATGCCTAGATGGGCAGAACACCTCAAGCAGCTGGCAGCCAAGATAGGACGCGCACCGAATGCTCGCCCGTACGGGAAGGGTGTACGCTTCTTCCCGTCGGACGCCCAAGAGAGTGCTATCTTTAAAGAATACCTCGCTGAATTAGAGCGAGTTGAAGGGGTGAGTTGGTTCACATACTCACCCCTCTCCGAACGCAGCTTTAAGGTCGCTATTCGAGGCCTCCCCGAAGAATCCAATCTGGACGACATAGCCGAGGCCCTTCGAGAGAAAGGGCTATATCCGGAATGCGTCCGAGAAATCAAGGGAAAAGGAGGTAGATTGGGGAGCATCTACTTCTGTTCCCTAAAAAGAACGCCAGATGTGACTAAGATCTACGCGATCACTGAAATCACATACATGAGTGTGAAGATAGAAGGATGGCGTGGGAAGAGAGGCCCGGCACAATGCCACCGGTGCCAACAGTTTCGGCACTCTTCACACAACTGCCACCGTCCCGTCGCATGCGTGCGATGCGGTGGCCCTCACTTCGCGCACTCATGTATGCGCCCACTCGAAGAACCGCCCACCTGCGCCAACTGCGGGGGAGCCCATCCTTCCAATAACCGGATTTCATGCCCGGTCTATAAGAAGGAGCGAAGAAACCTGAGAGCAGGCACCGTCGCCCGATCATGTGGTGCCGGAAAAGCGAGGGCGCCTGTTACTCAAGCACAAGTGAATGTCGAGGAGTCGGCGACGGGAAGCCTGATGGCACCCGCCAACAACCCTCCCACGCAAAGATGCCAGAAAAAACAGAAGACTCCAATGTTCCGAAGAAAAGATGCCCAAAGAAGAATTGGTGGCCCTTCAAGCACGCAATAAGATTCCTGTACACATTGCCTCCTCACGACCCCGTAAGATGTCGCAAAAAAAACACCACAGTCTAAGCACAAGAAAGTGCAACCCAAGGACAGGCCCGTTGTAACGGGTCTCGCAGGAATACCACTGAAAAAGGCAATGCGCCTTGTCCAGTTCCCTCCTCCGCCCACAAGAGGGGGTGGAGTGAGATGACCGCCGTGGAGCCACAGTACACATTTAAGAAACAGTACGGAAAGTATCTAAGCGGTTTTCGCGGTGCTGTCCATAGAATCCTTTTCAAAATCTCCCGTCGATGCGCATGTTTGTGTGTCTGTGCCGTTTTCTAGCGTTTGTACGTAGTTTCCGTACTGTCTCTCATATTTATACTGTGATTTCGCCAGGTACTTTCCACACTCTACCTTTCTGTACTAGTAACAAGGTGACGTGTTTAATTCTTAATAAATTGTTTTTGTGTTCAATTTATTAGTGAAATGGATGCTACTACAAATAAGCGAAGAATAGAAAAACCTTTAAATTAGATTATAAATATAATAGAAAGTAAATAAATTTTGAATGATTTAAATAGTTATTAAGTTATAAAAAAATAATTATGAATTTTAAATTAAATAGTTATATATAATTATTTTAAAGACATAACCGATAAAAACATATCAAGTGTCACTACATTATTACATTTTATTTAATGATCTCTGACTTTTCAGTTACACTTACATATATACATACTTATCAGAGATACCTACATATGGTAGCTGGCCTTGATTTTAAATGGCCTATTCCACTTGAGGAAGCTATAAATATTATACATTACTTCTTATGTATATGAATAAAATCATATATAACCCACACGAGCGTACATTTTTCTTAAAGACCGGCAACGCACTTGTGACTCCTCCGGTGTTGCAAGTGTCTATGGACGGCGGTGATCACCTACCATCGGGTGACCTGTCTGTTCGTTTGCCCCCTATAATATAAAAAAAAACACTTACTACCTCTTACCACTATTACCTCAATTATAATTGCTAATCAAAGAGAGTGCAATAATTTATAAAATATAAAATAAACACTATTTATTTATGAGTTTTATTTCCCCACGTGAACTGGCATTTTTACTCAAGTTGTGAACTTGTTGGAGAAGTTTTACCGCAGCCTGGAACACTCGTCAATTTAAAAACTACTCTCAGTTCAGTTACGTCAGTTCTATACGTGGCGTGCGTCGTCGTCGCTTTATAAAATAGTACCTGGGCGACCAACCCTAGCTCGGTTCTTTAATAAACATTTTAAAATTATAATAAACTATTATCTTTTCTACAAAAAAAAAAAAATGAAAAAGATATCTCTTTTGCTGTCACTCGGATTCGAACTGGGGTTACTCGCATTTTCGAAGCAACCGATTTCCATCTGAGCTATTTTTGTTTTGACAGCGCCGACGAAATTTACCTTTATATTCTAGCTATATTTTTTCATTACTGTAAAATCAGTAATAAAAAAGTTTTCTATGAATAAAAACCTAGCTAGATCAATTTATCGTGATCGAAACTACCTACATCTAAGTTTCACGGAAATAGATGACGCCGTTTCCGTGATCCTGAATATATACAAATATAAAAATATTCAAGAATTGCTCGTTTAAAGGTATTAGATAGATAAAAATAAATTTACTATTATGTGTCGTTACGCCACCTATAGCAGTGGCGTTTAAATGGCGTTGTGTTGCAAATTCTCAACTGACTCTTAGAATTAGAGATACAAAATATAAGTATACTAATTTCTATCATACTCTGTTATATATATCGTTTTATAAGTGGTAGTGTCACGCCAAAGCTACTGTTTCAGCATGAACGAGTCGGCTCCCCCAGGATAGTGTCCTCCTCTCATAGAAAGCCGTGAAGTAACAGTGCTTGCATTGTTGCGTTTCGTTCGGTCAATGAGAGCGCCGAAGGCCCACCTCCCCTCCCCTCCCTGATATATTAGGTATCATTATATAGCCGCAAGTCTCTTTCCCTTGACGCTTTTCGTGAACATGTTCATATAATGATTCAGATACAAGAGAGTTAAAGCAATTTCAAAGTACGTTAAACGCCTTGAGAGGAATGACTAAATACTTTATAAAATCATTGAATAGTTTGAACGCGCACTCCTTCATTAACTTTAATATTAATATCGACTTCGTTCGCGTGGATTAGCTACTTTAGGCTAACGCTAATACGCAGCTGAAGCTCTCAGAATAAAAAAAAAAACGATTTTGAAAAATTCTTCATTGGTGCTCCGCTCCTATTCGACCCAGCGTGATGATATATAATCTATAGCCTTCTTTGATAAATGAACTATCTACTACTGAAAGATTTTTTAAGATAGAACAATAGTTCCTGACAAACATTTCTAAAAATGATTGAAATTTATTTTATTATAGACATCTGGTACAATTTTTTTCACGAAAGTCGAAAAATGCATACACGTTTGATTTTCATTCTTATTTTTAATTTCATTTTCGACATTCAATCTTTCTGATTATTACTGCCATTGTCGCGTAGCCAACAATATTACAAGCGTCGTGCGATCACTTCAATATTAAACGTCTTATGAATCAATACTCTAACAAGATCCCTTGTTAGAACCTTCCAGAGAGTTTTTGTGGCATCTCAGAATTTCATACTCCGTGGTATTATTTTCCATTCTCTCTACTTATGCACGATAAACTAACTATATTACATAAAACATCACCAAATTTACACAATATAGAGCCCAATAACACAAGATTAAGAATAAAATATAAAATCCACTACATGACAGACTAAAATCTCGCCAAAAACATCGATTTTCATTCTTACTGTATGTATAGATATTATTATATTTCTAATAAAAAATTAGTGGTCAGGGCAAGCGTAGGATGTGACAAATGTGAAAGCAACTGTGTACAGACGTATATTTTAGGGATAGAAGATTTCATATAAAAAACCCCCATTGTCTCGCGTACTTCATGATTGTTGTAACTTTCGCGTGTCGCCGACAGAGAGTTCACTAACTGCTGTCACGTTCTCCATGCAACATTACATACACGTGCTCGATTATTGTATAAAATGAATGGGAATTTATTAAATATTGAATAATCAAACCGGGATGGATTTTTAAAAATTATTTTACCGAAGACATTTTAATTGTAAGGAATATTGTAAACAAATGAATAATGTAATTATGACTTTAAATTATGACTTATGCTTTGGAAATTTGAATAAACGTAAGGTCTAATTAGAGTGTTATTATATAAAAGTTGAATACGTATTAAATACTTGCTTTAAACTAGCCCGGTGAAGCTGTTAAGACCTTGCTAGGTCGATAGCGTAGTCAGTTCGAAGAAAAAAACTTACTCTAAAAAGATTTCGTATTAAATGCACCGCGCTCGCTGAATGTTTTCCATCTTGCTCTTCTGTCTCGCTTTGGTTAGGTTAGGTTAGACTTGCGAAATGGATAACGCGAACTTGCCTCGGGCGAGCGCGATATATTTAATATGAAACCTTTTTACGAAGTATTCAATACGAATTTAATTTTTTGTAATAACACCATAATTTTTCTGGCTAATCGATTCTGGTGTAATATTATGTAAATATTCAAAATAAATAAATCTATATGAATAAAAATAAATTGCTAAAAGTATGTAAGCTTTTTTCGCTGTGATTGTAATTTTGAGGACTAGCTTTGTGTAAAAAAGAAGTTTGAAAAATCGTACGTAAAAGAAAAAAGAAGTCTATGTAGTCTCTTAGGACTGTCCTTAGACTGCCGACAGAAACAAAATCTCAAAACAATGAAATCTAAACTATGTTTTCTTTTGAATTGTAAATTGATAATAGTGTGAATTATTGAAATTTACTAATATGAAAATTAAAATATATGACGGGCTATAAAATCTCAATACAAAATATAAATTATAGATGTACACAGGCTTTTATGCTATGCGTATTTAGTCTTACGCAAGCCGCGTAAGCTCAATACTGTCTATAAATACGCTTACTAGCATGTCAAGATGTGAAATCATAAATTTATCTCCTGTCAAAAAATATCGCTATTTTTTTTCGAACTGTATAGGCTATTGGCCTAGTAAGGCCTTAACAACTTCACCGGACTACTTCAAAAATGGGTTAAATAATCACCATATAAAAAAGGGAGTTAATTAGTAAGTCAAAACGTAACAGGTTGTTCTTCAAAAATATTAATAGAATTGAGACGAAGATTTAATACTATTTTCTTTGTTAATGCAACCGTCTGAAGCCGGACAGTCAGCTAGTATTTTATGATAAAGAAACAACTTTTGTACTTATGTTTCTGTACTAATTTCAGTTTAAAAACGACAGACGACGATCTCAATATTGATACAGTCAAAGTTGAGAGATTTAACCGATACAATATGACAATTAATTAAAAATAAATCATGTATTAAATTCGATGAATATAGCTTGAGCCAAAATATATGCTAGTATATGTGAGAACCTGTTAGCGATGAAAAGTCCATTATATCACCGATCTTAGTATGATGATACGTACAAAATTAATTGATTTCAATAATAAAAGATAATGCGTTAAGGACTTCAGTTAAAGTCTCTTACATGAGACTAGTCATTTATATAATTTCGTCATGTAACGAAAAAGCGTTACGCGGTAACTGTTTACTACTGTCTCATTGTCTTTGGCTGTGTAATTTGTATATTTTTATTTTCATTATATTAACATTTTTCAGTGCAAGTAACGTAACCAAAATGAAAAATACTTTATATAAGGCTTGATAAGGCCCTTATGAACGTCAAAATATCGATGCTTTACAGGGCATCAAGATTACAACAAATTTTTTGTAACTATTAGTGTGTATGCCGATTTATATTATTGTTAAAAGTTGTTATTGGCAAAAGATGGCGTTAGGAAAAATATATGTCGCAGGTAGAGACGAAGATAGAAGAGCATAAGGTCTTTTTCTTACGTGACGAATTCTACCATTTAACTCTTGCCAGCCTCATTACGGAACGTCGTCCCAAAAATAAATATGTTATCTACAGGATGCAAACAAGACTAACTTCCTGTTCTTTTTCTGTCATGTTGCAAAACAAAACCAGGCGAGTTTGTATGACTTGCATTTAATTTTTAGTATTTGTTACATGTTGACGAGATGCCTTTTCTTTAATTTTACCTAATTACCACTACATTTTTTATTTACATAGGCTCCTATAATAGTGTTGAACGAATGTAGGTATTTATCCAAAACACAAATAAATAAAAGATAGAAATAATTACATAAAATGAATTTTCAAATTTAGGTATATAAAAAAATACTAATATTTTCAAGTGCGAAAAGAAATACAAAGGAGCAATAACAAAACGTAAACTGCTCTCAATAATACTGCTTTTAGACTCATTAGCAAAGGATTAACTTGACTTTGAGCGACGGCATCCATTTGAAAGCGACGATTCGATGGAGGATGGATACCAATCAATTGATACAAATTCCTATAACGGTTTTTGTTGGATACTTGACTGGGATTCCGATATAATGAATATTGTAATAAGGGATTACATACACAATTATAAATACTTTAAATAGTTACACAGTCGCAATATAAACTCGGGTTTTTAATTATCCAAAGATTACACTTGATTTTTCAATTTTTTATAAGTAATTTATAACAAAATGTTTATCTACGTCAAGAATACCTAATGAGCCAATTATTTTGTAGTCCAGTGAATCTGTTAAGATATTGCCAGGTCAATAGCGTAGTCAGTTCGAGTAAAAAAAAGATTCAATTATAAAAGAAAAACAAAAAAGAAATAGAAAATAATAATTACAACAAAAATAGCAACAGGAAAACATTCATTTAAGGGCAAGCGTATTGGAAATTTAAAAACCTAGAACAACATCGTATCTTCAAAGTTAGAATCTATCTAAAACACCAGGGAATACGCTAGGTACGTTTCCAGACAGTGTCAATATTGAACCAGCGTGGCTCGTGTTTGTGAGAAGAATAAATTGCGGCCACCCGCCGGAAACTGTTCGCATCTGACGAATAATATTCTTATCTTGGTTTCTTTATCAAATATAAAGATCATGGCATCTGAAACTTAGCCACTGTCATAATTTGCTGAGACAATAAGATAAACATTTTTTTAAATTATACTTGTATTTGTCTATCTGAGTTCTCATCGTATCTAAGTATTATTTATTTGGAGATATTTTTATTTCATGTTTTCTTATTACGCCGTAAAATCAAATACATACTTTATTCAGTTTAAATCCTGAGAAATGGTTTATGAACATCAAAACAACTACCGGTACGGAAAAAAACCTTGTTGGTGGTAGAGCCACGCTGAAACTATAAGTGGTTTCAGCACGAATGGGTCGGCTCACCCGGGGTAGTACCATCCTTCACAGAAAAACGACGTGAAGTAATAGTGCTTGCATTTTTGCGTTTCGTTCGGTCAGAGAAAGCGCCAGAGTCACATCTCCCTTCCTCTCCTCTCATCTTTTCTCTCCGTCTTCCATCTTTTCGCCCCATCCCCCCAAAGCATAGGCTGGCAACGCACTTGCGACTTCCCTGGTGTTGCTAATGTCTATCTATGGACGGCGGTGATCGCTTAACAACAGGTAACCCGCCTGTTCGATTGTCTCCTATACAATATTAAAAACTCAAAAACTATTGGACGAAATGAGGAAAATTTAGGTATTATTTGTAAAAGTGTGTTTTTTTATTTTCTAAATGTTTTTTTTTTTATTTGTACCTCCTAGTATACATATAAATTGTGTATATTTATATTATTTTATTTCATATAAGAAAATAAGTAATATTTTATGATTTTTCCAAAACGAGATATCTACGAGTTTTATGACAATATCCAAGGAATAGTGTAAGAGCACTCGAAGAAGGAAATTGAAGGCAATTCAACAATCTCGCAACACATCATAATATATTTTACGGGCTCTTTGTAGTATCCACTGGATGGAATTGTGTCTATTCTCGTAAATACGCTATTTACGTTATACAATAGAACTAAGTAAATATTTTTACGTCGGGAAATGACATACAAATTTAAATGTAGTCAAAATATAACATGGGTAATGAAACAATTAGAGCCACGCTGTAGATAGTAGAGCCACGCTGAAGCTATTGCCGTCTTTTTAGCACGAATGGGTCGGCTTGCCTGGGGTAGTACCACCCCCTCAAAGAAAACCGACGTGAAGTAACAGTTTTTTTTTCTCGAACTGACTACGCTATTCGCCTTAATTTTTTGGCCTTTACAGCTTCACCGGACTACTAAGGCGAGCGCTTAAGGGACTCAGCCGATTTTATATTGGCAACCAGCTCAAGGGTGCACGGCACACCTCGGCTTGGCTGTTGCCCGTTGCATGCAAAATCGCGACCTAACTTAGCAAACCTAGCTAACTATGAATATATATATGAGTTGTTGAAACGTATATGTGTAAGGAAGTAACAGTGCATGCATTGTTGCGTTTCGTTCGGTCAGTGAGAGCGTTGGAGGCCCACCTCCCCTCACCTCTTCCCTCTCCTCTTTCCTTTCGCCTTCCTCCTCCCCCATAACACAGGCTGGCAACCCACTTGCGACTCCCCTGGGGTTGCTAATGTTTATGGACGGCGGTGATCACTTAACATCTGGTGACCCGCCTCTTCCTTTGCCTCCTATGATATATATAAAAAAATACAACTCTCTTCCTGACAATTACAAGCCCACAAAACAAATAATTAGCCAAATAGGTGCAAGCTGTTCTAATTTCTGAAGTGATGTTCTTACTACATACATTCGTCAATTGATTTTTATTTATATAGATTCATTTATATTAATTATTTGGTTCTAAACGACGTAGGATAAAATTTATTATACGTTAACTGTATATTGTAATACTATTTGTATAGTGAATCTAGCAATAAAGAGCAAAACGATGACGGGCTGTATCACTTCCACGGCATTTGAGTCGCTATAGCGTCGTAAATGTGAGCACTTGAGCCCTCTACGTCTAGCCGTCTATCCCTAACCGACAGATAATGTTTTGTTACTTACCTATAACTGTATACTATAGATTCCATCGTTATTACATTTATAAATTCATCGTCCTTACTTTTATTTCAAACGAGCCACAAAATCCTTTGGTACAAGCCTTAAATGACATAATCGGCACCGTGGCTTAGTTGGTTATCGTGATAAAACCTGCCTGAAGTGAAAAATCCACTCTAAAATAGTAAATAGTTAAATCAAATAAAAAAAAAAAATAGTTAAGTTAAAATAATACTAAATAAATAAAAATAAACCCAATAGTTGCTCACACATACGATTTTTCACGCAGGCAAAAAAAAAAGCGAAAGCAAAAAAAAGGTGCGGACCAAGAGTCTGCGAAACAGAAGAATAAGAAAAAAAAAAATTACATAATCTATTGCATTGTATGATTAATAGGATCATTAAACGCACTTTAAATTAAGTTCGACTATTAAAACTAAATGCTTGATTAAACAAAAATACCAACCACTTAAATCGGTAATATATACATACATAATAATACATACACATACATGATATAGTTTTTAATGTTGTGAAAATGATTTTAAGAGTAAAAACACAGCATAAATAAATCTATACATATAATAAGAATGTATATCTAACGTGTCTGTACTATTCACATATTTATGGAAAAAAAAATGTCTAGGGATAAGTAATAAAATACACTTCAATCATTTTTAGAAATATCTGTCTATCTGTCAGTCTGTCTGCCTATTTGTATGAACACTCATCTCTGCTACAGTACAGGGTTCACTATAAAACTGGACCAAGAAAATCATAAAGCATATCTTCGAAAATAACTTAGTCTTTGTTTCATTAAAATCGGTCTACTATATCAAAAGTTGTTGTAATTTTAATGATGACGTGGCGTAGGTTCAAGAAAAAAGTAAATAAATAAATGAACTTAATACATTAAGTTGATCTTTATTTATCACTGTTTTTACATACGGTTCCATGTGGACGAAGTCGTAGACACAGCTAGTATTATATATGTATTGTTAAGAATTTCGAAACATTTATTGATTACTAGCCTCTGCCCGCGACTTCGTTCGCGCTCTCAAAAGAAAAAACAACCCGATTTTAAAACATTTTTCATCTGTGCTCCGCTCCTATTGGTCTTAGCGTGATGATATATAGCCTATAACCATTCTCGATGAATGAACTATATAACACTGAAAGAATTATTCAAATCGGACCAGTAGTTCCTGAGATTACCCCCCTACAACGTCACAGCATCACACTAACACACGGCTGCCTATGTCCAGCTCTGACGGGCGGACGAAGTTTGGTGTATCTTGGTATTTTAGGTTTCTGAAGCTTTAGCATCGTTTCTGGTATTGACACGATGTCGGCTGTCATAGGAGTTTTCTTTTTTTCCTCTTAGGGTTGGGCGTTCCAATGAATGGTTCTGAGGGCCGTACTATCCATTATTTGGGTACTAACTTCAGGAGGCCTCTGACTGCTTCTTTAGGCGCGCCCTCTATCTCTTGTATTGATAGAAGGCACTTCTTGACTTCTTCTATAAGGGTTGTAATTTTTTCAACAGCATTTTCTCGTTCTATTGGTCTTTTTTGGGCGGATGTCTTTTTCATATTCCTTGAGGGCCCCGGTTTCTCCTCACGTACCACCGGATTGTTGGCCGGGGCCATTAGGGATGCCGATGCAGTCTCTGGTACTGTATTCTGTTGGGTGATGAGTTGTCCCTTGCGAGCCGTGGTGATCAGAGTCCCGGCTCGCTTGTTCCGTGCCTCTCTCTTGCATACGGGGCATTGTGAATGGTTGGCCGGGTGAGGCCCCCCACAGTTAATACATGTCACTGGTCCTTCTTTGGGCCGGTCGCAATTGGCCGCCGCAAAGTGCGGCCCGCCGCATCTGACGCATGCCTGTTTCCTGTGGCAATGGTGAGAACTATGTCGGAATTTTTGACATCTATGGCACTGGGCGGGGCCTGATTTGCCCCGCCAGGCCTCAATCTTGATGCCAGTCATCCTCATTATCTCTGTGACGTTATAGATTTCAAGTATAAGATTTGGTGTTTTTCTGAGAGCTACGTAGAAAATACTCCCCGGGCGGTTGCCGCGCGCCCGGATGTTTCTGACCACTTCTGGTTCGAAGCCTAGGGATTTCAATCTTCCTTGGAGAGTGGTTTGCTCTCGATTTCTGCATCTTGGATCCTAAGTGCGAGGGTGCACCATCGAGCCATCTTGTCTGATAAGATGTTATTTTCCAGAAGGCGGGCAATCACCATGAGGTCGCTCTCATAGTCATCTATTTGTTCGAGCCTCCTTTCACTGGCGTAGCGCTTGACGCGTGGGCGGTTGGTTGACTCGTTGTAATGGTGGGCGTGGGCATGTGCAAAGGCGTGGGCGTCACTTCGGCGTCCGGGGAAGCGGGCTGTGGGCGACGCTCGACGTGCTGTCCGGTAGGCGTTGCTGAGGTTGTCAGTGAGGCTGGTACGGTGTCCGAGTTCGGGTGCTGGGTCGTCGTACTATGGCCATGAAAAGGGCCTTTTGGCCGCCTGCTGCCAGGTTTAGGGTCCATGGCAGCGGGTGGGGGTCTTCAGAGTCTTCTGCCGCCGTGCAGACCTGAGTGGCTACATGAGCCACCCGGCCGATCTGTCTTCTTGGAGAATTCTCTGGCTGGTGCAGTAGGTGAGGAACAATTTTCATTGAAGCTGCAGCCGGGGGGATGAGCGCGTAGGGTCTCGTGCACTTGTACTACTGTAGTATGCGGCGCGGGTGGACCTTGAGTCAACATGACAAGCGCAGCCCCTTATATAGGCCGTTCGCAGTATAACTACCCGACATTAAAACATAACATCGACCAAATGGCATCTCAGGTCATTAGTAACACCCCCTATATATAGTCTATAGTCTATAATAAGTCAGTAGTAGTACGAAGAGTGGCTAAAATTATGTATAACTTAATCTCAGAGTAATGGAATGTATACAATATTATAAAAAAATATTGTTGGATGTTTCATATTTTATTTTATTTTGTACGTAAAACTCTTACATATAGGTAGTTCAGTAAAGCAGCTATCTTCGTGGGTTTGATACTATCGGAGAATTGTTATAGTTTCCGCAACACATCACTTTATGGTTACCTCGGGTTATAGTGTCGCTTTTAATGTTGTCTCTGCTATAATGTTCCACTGTTTGTCGCCTTTTATATCCAGTTTGTTTGATACAATCTTAATATAGAAAAGATAATTGTATTAAATTCAAATAAAATGTGTTACATAGAGAAAAGTGACTGTCGTTTTTACGGAATAACCGATTTTGACAAAACTTTTGCTGGCAAATAAAGCTTTTTCACAGCATTATTTAAGCTACATATATTACGCATTTCGATAGGAACTAAGCAGTAATAATAAGTCTTAATACAGGGACCTTAATCGCTTACTAGGTGTTAAATGGTAATGATAAAGTTTTGATTAAAAATATAACATAGCCTAAAAATGTATTGCCAAGAGTAGCCGCAAGCATAAACTACTTTATAGTAAAGTGATAGAATATATTTTGCAATTTTAAAGAAATTTAAGGTAAAATTAGTTTAAAAAAGTAAAATTAACATCAGCCATTAAGAGATGCACTGCAGGACCATAGACCTCTTCCCAAAGGAAGTTATAGGCATAATCACTACGATTTTTAAACTCCGTTCAATTAGTAAACTATACGTGAATTCCCATAAATTTGTCGCTACATACAGACTGATGGCATCGATCAATCCACTGAACTCGTATGAGTTTTTGTTTTTGTTAAGTATGTCTAAGAATATAAATTTTCAATAGATTCGATCAAACTTGGTGTGATATCTATACTATAATAAAACTGTAACAAGTCGAAATCTGTACATTAAATATTTTTTGAAAATTTTAATCAGGATAGGCTATGTTATCGATATAGAAGCCAAAAATAATCTTTTTACAATTTTTGTCTGTCTGTCTGTCTGTCTGTCTGTCTGTCTGTCTGTCTGTCTGTCCCTATGCACACGCATCACTCTGAAACTACTGAACCAATCTTGACGAAACTTGACATAGTGATAGCTAATATTACGAGATTACATCAAATATACTTTTTGTCTCATAAAACGCCAAGGGTTCTCCAGGATAAAGGATTAAAGTCTAGAATATAAACCCGAATTACTCTGAAAGTACTGAACCAATTTTAACGAAATTTGACACAGTGATAACTAATATTAGAAGACTACATCCAGGATATTCTTTGTCCCATAAAACGCAAGGAGTTCTCCAGAATAACGGATGAAAGTAAAAAATTTGTAGTTCATGAGATTCTTAATGGATTTTGGTAATTTTCCTTTGTGCTATTTACAGCAGACAGATTAGTTAAAAATTCAAGCTATATAGGCTACATAAAAAAAAAACAAATAACCAAAAAAAATGACGGGGTTCGAACCGTCTCCCCGTCGGTCATGAGAATAGTATAGTCGCCAACTTTACCTCTAGGCTACGCTTACATAATAATTCCGTTCAAAAATTTCAACTGCTTCGAAAACCTCCACAAAATTGTTAACAACTAATCTATACTATTAAAACTGTAACAAGTCGAAATCTGTACATTAAATATTTTTTTTGGAAATTTTAATCAAGGTAGACTATGTTATCCATATAGAAGCCAAAATTAACACAGTGACAACTGATATTACAAGGCT
>JACEII010000002.1:9425187-9475545 GCA_014332785.1 Antheraea mylitta
CATATAGAAGCCAAAATTAACACAGTGACAACTGATATTACAAGGCTTCATCCAGGATACTTTTTGTCCCATAAAACGCAAGGGTTTCAATTTTAGAATAGCTGGTTAATACTGTGAAAATTGGTCGATGATAACTGAAGTATGTTATAAAAGTATTAGATATAGCATTATCAAGATATATGTCATAGTGTGATTTTACTTTCTTTGTAGAAGGGTGCATACTTTCAGTTCCGAAATTATCGCTGTCCGACATATTTTCAATTAAAACACTGGTTACATTCACAACTGCGAACGGTGTTTCATAATTCATAAATAGCGTTAAAAATGCGTAGTTTAATCCGTGACAGTCAATTGTCTAATTAAATAGTAACAAAGAAATCAGTGAAAGGTGCAAGCGCGGTGTGTTTGGCGGTATGTCAAAGGGCGCAAGATCTGTGCATGCCGTGTAATACTGGTACAACGAGTGTTCGACAAAGCAATTTGAATGTTATGTTTATACAGACAGAGTTGCAGATGTTTTTGAGTACTTCGTCAATAGTGCAAAGTTCGTATTATAACCTGTAGCTTCGGAAATGTAACGTCACAAAAAACCACAATCTTCATCATCATCAACATTAGCAGCTCTTCTCGACCTAATGCAGAAAATAAGCCTCCTCTCTTTTAAAAATAAAAACATGTAATTGAAATCTATCTAGGTCAGACTTTGGCCAGTGTATATGTATATTAGTAAGATTAAAAAAACCAATTCCGTAATATTATAAAAATATTATATTACACCTAATTTAAAAATATAAAAAATACATATACCTATACATTAAAAACATTACTGAAGATTAATTTGACCCGTAAAAAGCTAACATCACGCAATATCTCCAGGCGGTCACCCATCCAAGCACTGACCACGCCCGACATTGCTTAACTTTGGTGAGATCGGACATGAACCGGTCGACGTTGACGACAAAACATTTCTATCCACGCGTCTCTCTGCCATTATTGTAACGTTACATAATATTAAATAGAAACAATTTGAATCGTACAATTATACAAGTAGGGTTGTAAAGGTTTTTGAGTAGGTATTTCGTTAATAGTGCAAAGATTGCGTTTTGTGTGCCCGCGTATTTCGTTTAGATTGACATTTTAAAACTCGCAATATCTTTTGAATGTAATGGCCGATTTTAATAATTCAAAAAGTTATCTACAGGTACTGAAACAGTCTTAGTTTAAAAATAATTTATTTGGATATGGATTAATATATAGACATGAATAACATAGTCTTTTACGCATGGTATAGTTTTTATTAAGATTTATTTCAAAAATGTAGTTATAGTGACATAGTCACAATAGGTAGACATATGTATGCTGCCGCGAGGTTTTATTATAGATAATAATATGTTCTTTAATATTGTAGAACATATTTTTGTTCTATCATTCATAGTTATCGGGGCGCATGCGAGGAAATACATTTTATTCCAAATTTTTTTCATACCTTTGATTACATTATTGAAATTTTAGTAGAAATCCCAATTTTTTTCTAAAAAATAAATATAGCCTATGTTACTAAGGGTTTTTTTCGAAATGTCTACGCTATTGACCCAGCAATGTCTTAACAGCTTCACCGGACTACTAAGGCGAGCGCTTAAGGCACTTATCTGATTTTATTTTGGCAACCAGCTCAAGGGTGCACGGCACACCTCGGCTTGGCTGTTGCCTGTTGCATACAAAATCGCGACCTATCTTAGCTAACCTGGCTAACTATTTATATATGTATGAGTTGTTGAAACGTATATGTGTACCAAGCATACACGCCTCAACAACTCCTCCATATATTTTTCAGTTCAGTAGAGTTTTTCAGTTCGATAAGGGGAATAAGTAAACCCTTCCACTTTCATGTGTAAGCGTGTAGCGTGCACGTGTGTGGGGGTGATCGTGTAGTATTGTAGCAGTGATGTATATTTGTGTGTCACCGTATCGCGCAAACAACGCACTCAAGGGCTCCCTACCGAGGGATCGAACCTAGGCTTCAGCCACTGCCGTGGGAGGCCTAATCCGGTATGTTACTAAGGGATAATGTAGCATTCTAATGGTAAACGAATTATCGAAATCCGTCCAGTAGTTTGAGTTTATTCGTAATTAACATACAAAAATACTACGATTCATCTTTATTATAATAGTTTAGAAAAATAATTTGAATCTTATGCTTTACTGATAGGGTCGTTAATAGTGCGAAGCTTGTGTGTAATCACCACGAACGTCGCCATGGCCGATTTAAGTTTAGGGTGCGCCAATAGATGTTTTACATAAAAAATCACATATAATCTGGGTATATGTTTGAGTGAGACCGGGGATAGTTAGGATTCACAATTGGAAACGGTAGTTGTGGCTGCAATCGGGTGTCAGTTTTATTCAATTTTATCGCTTTTAAAAATACAATTGAAACCAGTGATAACCAATTTGGTGCAGACGAAGTTGCACGGGTCAGCTAGTTTATGAATAAAAATCAATTGCCAAATGTATGTAACCGCATCACTTCAGATCGTCTGCAAGTATTTGGTTAATTCTTTTTTGTTATATACGTATTGGACTTTCAAGGCATGAAAAAATGTACGTCAATTAAATAAAAAAACTAGATTAGAGATCTGCATATAAAATTTGACTGAGTGAGACAGAACACTACATTTTCCCTTCGATTCAATTGCCTTTTTGATTAATTACATTTTCGTATTGTCAGGGAAAGATCTAGTATCGTTTTCGTCATTAGTACACCTATGTTAAGCCCGAACTGACAACTAGCTACGTATAAATACATATATAATTTATGTTTCTATATTATAATAATATTTATTACTGTATAAACTATTATATTATATACTATTATATACTGTATATACAGAAATAAAATGTTAATCTAGGCTCTGCAAATAACATTGAAAAATACCACTACAAAAACTAAATTTGCTATTAAAACTAACAATGAGTAAGACCACGTACATCTGGACAATTCTAAGCACAGTTCTCCACTTGATGTGTCATCAAGTAAAGATTGGCATCTGGTGTCTCTAAGAGCGGTTTCAATATCGAATGAGTTTGGTGTAAAAACCGTATCGCTATCAAGTATGTACTATCTCCAACAAACTTCTATACGTAATACAGATGTGCTTTCTCATTAATTGAAATATTGCAAATTAATAATTTCTTTACCAACCGATTGTAACTGAATTACTACTTTAACTTAAACTGGTATGGGAAATTGTATATTTTTCTACTATTATTATAGGTTAAAGTTTTTTAATCAAGTCTATATCATTTATTAATGGCTATTTATATACATCGGGCAGTCAATATTCACCTGTGATACCGAGCTATGGACTATATCGAGGGTGTTAGTAATGATCTCAAACGCTATTGGTTGAAGTTATCGGTTGTTCTTTATTTACTCTCGATATGAGGCGCTATTGGTTAGAGGTATCGGCGGTTTATTATCATAAACATAAAAAGCGACTGATGACTAGATACTGGGCACCTTCAGGTTTTGCAGACCCGGGTTCTGCGTAAAATCACCGGTGCTCCTTGGTTTGTCCCGAAGGCGGATCTCCACAGGGATATATAAAATCACTTGCAAGTAGTTATTTCGAGCGAGCTGCGATTCATCCCAGTCCGTTAGTGGTATCCGCCGCAAATTACGAACCCGTACCCAACGCTGGGCGATATAGAAGGCGTCCGCGACATATTTTTACCGATCCTCCCGACGATATCACGTCAGCGAACGATCAGTACCAGCCTGTCCCTCGTAACAGAGCGTGCTCACGCCCACGCCCACGTAAGCACAGATCGCGCCGCCGCGGTCTGGGGGTTAACTTCGCTCCCGCACACCCGATTAGGCCTCCCACGGCAGCGGCTCAAGCCTAGGTTCGCTCCCTCGTTAGGGAGCCCTTGAGTGCGTTGCTTGCGCGATACGGTGACACACCCATACATCACTGCTACAACACTACACGATCACCTCCACACACGTGCACGCCTACACGCTACACATCTTGGTGGAAGGGTTATTTTTATTAAATATTTTTTTCCCTTATCAAACTGAAAAAAACTCTCAATTTTTCCGATAAAAACACATGGAGGAGTTGTTGAGGGGAATATGCTTGGTACACATATACGTTTCAACAACTCAAACATATATGAATAGTTCGCTAGGTTTGCTAAGTTAGGTCGCGTTTTTTGCATACAACGGGCAACAGCCAAGCCGAGGCGTGCCGTGCACCCTTGAGCTGGTTGCCAATATAAAATCGGCTGAGTGCCTTAAGCGGTCGCCTTAGTAGTCCGGTGAAGCTGTTAAGACCTTGCTAGGTCAAAAGCGTAGTCAGATCGAGAAAAAAAAAAAGATACTGGGCATAATCGCTCAGGCAGTTGAACTAGTCACACCTACGGATAATTCATCATAACTATTGTCAGTGTTGCGTTTCTGTACCGGTTAAACTTTTATTCTATTGTTCATGGAGTATTGATCGATCACATCATAAATACCATCGCTTCACTATGGATGTCGTCATACTTATATATGGACGCCATTTTGTCGCTGCTCCGACAAGTACTTCATAATTTGTATGTACGAATACACTTTTAATAAGATTAATTTCAAGGACATATGATTAGTGTCGACTTAGCTCACATATGAATAAGAATTAATTAGTTTGAGAATCACATTCAGTTGTATTTCGAATATATTTTAGAGATCATCATTCATATGTCGTGGGAAATAACTTACTTACCACCCTGTACGAAGTTTGTTATGAAGCTTGATTGACGAGGCAACTAATACGGCAAACTGGAAGATTAACTTTGATAAGTAACACCCAGTTTGTGCTTGAGGCACTTTCATCAATTTCACACTAGAAGTCAGCATATTCGTACTGGGATGGCGTCTTTAAATTTAATTTATATGTAGACTTTGGAGAACTTATTGTTTTAATAATCTTGGTAGAGATGGGGAAACTTTTCTTGCACGGTATTTTATTAGCTGTTTTATTGACGTAAACTCAAACATGCACAGTAGTGAGTCACTTTTAATTATAAATTTATATAGAAGTTGTTGGAAGTTTTACAAGAGAATTATGACAGCGTAAGCCAGAAGTTCCAATACGATCTTTGCAAATATGCAAATATTAACTGAGTAAGAATAATTTAAAGTAGAAATAAAATGACAATAAGCAATAATAAACTCTGGATTCAAGTGAAATAATGAAAAAAACTCCCAAATTCACTTATAGCTTGAAAAGACAATTTTTTTTTCTTAAGCAATAAATATGTAAAGTATTTGGTAATAACCTCTTTAAAGAGAATTGTTCCGCAATCTTTTATAACCCAATAAGTGCCACAATGTAAGAAACGTAGATACCAATGCATTAGTTAATCATGATCTACATATCACTATCACTATCCATTATAAAAGAAAGTCCTCTGTCACGTCTGCCTGTCTGTCTCTTCCTGATAAACTCAAAAACTATTAAACGGCTTTTTTATACGGTTTTCACTATTAGATCAAGTGATATATAAGGAAAGTTTGGGTGTATAATTTGTCAAGATTTTTTTTATTATCAGGAGGGGATAACGCTCGCTGGACCCGCTAGTGTTAACTAAGAAATAGAATAATCTCTTTTATTTATTTTTAAAACTTGGATTTAGAATTCGTACATAATTTCATCTGATATTAAATATATTTTAATAAATAAACATTCTAGAACTAGTCCAACTGGCGAAATACAACCATAAGTGGTTGATAACTAACTAATTTTCATGTTGAGGACAGTAGCTGCCTAGACGAGCCTAGAAAAAAACACTATCATCGTGCTGCGAATTCATCCTGATATTTTTCTTCACCGTGGGCACCGACTTAGAGTATTTGCGAAGATTCCAACACTAATTACTAAGATACAACTGCTTCAAATAAATTTCAACTAAATATATTAACTGTAATTTAATCAGTTACATTAGAGAAACAAGAAATTTAATGAAACTCGTATCCCCTCCTGATTAATAATATAAATTCGAATGTGAGTTTGTACATTAAGCTTTCATACCTTAACTGCGGAACCAATCATTGATATTTGCAGACAAGTTTTCAGGTGTACAGAAAAGGACATAGAGTTCTTTCATTAAAAAAAACCACTGCTTTAGACTATTTTTGTACACGAACACGGGCAAACCCGGGAACAAAAGCTAGTATCCTATATTCGTATTAGAAATATGGTCATAAAACGAATTGATTATAGACAGTTCTTGAAGTGATAACGTTTAATAAATCGATGAATGCCGGCTGCACGCACGTAAAAGCATGACTCATTGTCACGTTCCGTCTGAGCCGAACGTGCTAGCGAGAGCGCGGAGCAAGTGATAGAGAGACGCGATCGGTCTAAGCGTCGCATCTGTCTATAATAGAATAATTAAACTGAATTCATAATAATATGCAGTTTTTCTTATGACAATATCAAGTATCATTACCGTCCGTAAACCGACTTTACAGACAACCAATTTTTTCTTTTTTTTCTCGAACTAACTACGCTATTGTCCTAGCAAGGTCTTAACAGCTTCACCGGACTACTAAGGCGAGCGCTTAAGGTACTCAGTCGATTTTATTTTGGCAACTAGCTCAAGGGTGCACGGCACACCTCGGCTTGGCTGTTGCCTGTTGCATGCAAAATCGCCACCTATCTTAGCTAACCTAGCTAACTATTCATATATGTATGAGTTGTTGAAAAGTATATGTTTACGAAGCATACACGCCTCAACAACTCATCCATATATTTACTATCGGAAAATTTGGAGTTTTTCCACTTTTATGTGTAAGCGTGTAGGCGTGCACGTGTGTGGAGGTGATCGTGTAGTGTTGTAGCAGTTATGTATATTTTGTTTCACCGTATCGCGCAAGCAATGCACTCAAGGGCTCCCTTTTTTTTTTTTATTAACGTGGGGAAATCTCTAACGGACACGCTACCCTCCCGGGGGAGAGGGTAGGTTATGTCCGATTCGCACGGACTAAAACCCCACGGTGTACCGTCCGCCGCATGATAGGGGCAGCCAGGATTCGAGCATGCTCACTGACCTGAAACTGCCCCTGCGGCAGCCTGGCGAGTGAACGCCAGGCTTCGCCCTACTTTAGAGAGGCTACTGGGTACACGACCAGCAGCCTCCCCTCGTCAGCCTCACCCGACTCAAGGGCTCCCTACCGAGCGATCAAACCTTGGCTTGAGCCGCTGCTGTGGGAGGCCCAATCGGGTTTTTTCTCTTTAGTGGCCTCATCTAGGACAGAATAACGGATCGACAAGAGATATTCTCTCTAGACTTAGTATAAAAGTAAATGAATAAAATATTAGGTAATTTACGATAAAACATTGATTCTATGTAGTCTCGTTTATCAAAACGAACAGCTTAACGTTATCACCAAGGGTAACTCTGCAAATGCTTGAAAGTTTAAATTTGTTGACGCGGCTCAATTGCTTAACAAATAAGTTTGACGAACTTTTAATAGAAAATGTAAAACTAACTACCACACGATAAATACTATTTAATAAAGCCAACGACCGAGTAAGACATTGTTGAAATTAATTTAAAGCGGAGTTCACTCGTATATTAGACCTAAAGGAACTTGTTAAAGTAATTTATATGAATTCTCGTCTGTGTTGTTTTATGAAAATTGTATTAGGATTCGAAGAACATTTTTATAATTATTTTAGCAAACCTACTTCAAAGTACAAAAAAAAAATCGAGTGAGAGGTCATACGCAGTAGAAGTGAAACTTAGTATTCTAATTAATTTTTAAGAGAATGACATGAATTGCACTATGGAGGTGGTACATTTGTTTTAGGCATTATTTTGTAATATTTTAATATATATTAACAATTCTAATGATACAAATACAGAATAACTTTAAAAGTGCGCGGCTGTTATTGATTTAACAGACGTAGTCCGGTGAAGCTGTAAAGGCCTTGCAAGGCCAATAGCGTAGTCAGTTCGAAAAAAAAAAGATCTAACACAACATATTGTACTATAGATTCTGACGTCTCTCTCTCTCTCCTTCTCTTAACTATATGTTTCGAGTACATTAAGAATATAGTGTACAGAAAATCTAAGTGCGGATGGGATTAATCGAATAATCGATCACAATATTTAAAAAAAGCTTATCAAAAAAGGAAAAGGATCAAGAGATTTCACGCACCACTATTTGGATCGATTTAAAAATCAAATTATTTTGCGAAGAATCGCCGTCCCTAAGTCTAAGTCTCCGTGGTATGCAGAGTCTGCGTATTTTCCAGTATACGAGGGTAAAGTAGTGAGGGCGCAGACCGATACGAACCATCGTATAAACACGAGACGAAGAATGCGGAAAACATATAAGAACGCATTCTCTCTTTTTCTCACAGCCTCACACCTATATATACGTTTAGCTATTAGTTAGTAAGCTATCTCTTTTTCGATTCATAGAACCCAATTCACAACGTCCCAAAATAAAGTTTCACTTCAAAAAATAATTGTAACGATTTAATAATATATCCAATCGTAGTCATATTATGCGTTTATCCGATGTTCGTATTGGTCTCAATGAACTTACCTTCGTCTATATACTAGAATATATCTTCATTGAACAGGTATCCATTCATATAGAAACGTAATGAACGCTTTCATCGTTTAATGTTGGAGATAAACCTCGTAGCATCCTTGCAATTTGCTTTTGATGTTTACTTTACGAACACGGTAATGCACGTGAGTCAATTTAACGAATGTTTAATTCACTTTAGTAAAAATATTGATGTTTAAAGTAATTTAAACAGCTCACCCGGGGTAGTACCACCCTTTCATAGAAAACAGAAGTGAAGTAACAGTGCTTGCATTGTTGCGATTTGCTCGGTTAGTGAGAGCACTGGAGGTCCTCACCTCACCTTTCCCCTCTCCTCTTCCCTTCCTCACTATCGCCCCAACACTGGCTGGCAACGTACTCGCAACTCCCCTGGTTTTGCAAGTGTCTATGGACGGTGGTGATCACTTAAAATCGGGTGACCCATCAGTTAGTTTGCCTCCTATGATATCAAAAATGCCTATTGCCTATGTGTATTACGCACATCATATAGAAACTACTGGCCGCATTTAGATGGAATAAAAAAATACTTTTTAGATTTTCGGACTTTTATTATAAAAACAATGTGTATCGTAAAGACACACGATAGAAGTGAAACACAGGGAAACATTTTAATTAAAAAAATACGACTGTGCTTTAGACCATACGACTGAAGTAAAACTTCTTTAGTTCCTTCTATCTTTATATATAAATTTCTTCTGTTCGTGTGTATGTTACTGAATTCCTTCGAAATGACTGTACCGATTTTGATGAAATTTTGTGTGCGTGTTCCAGTGGATCCGAGAATGGCTTAAATTTAAGTGAACCCTGTCGGTGGCGCTGCGGTTGAATCTTAGATTTTTTTATTATCAAGTCGCCGGGCCCGCTAGTATATATATATATAAATGTATTATGAGTTTATTAATCATAGATATATTATAGTTAGTCAGTTACATTAACTGACTTATATGTATCTCTCTCTCTCTCAACTTCCGTTCACCGTGCCCGGTTAGAGATTTCGTAACGATGCTGTTCTGAATCTGTTTTTTGTTATGTAAATAAATATATATTGTTAACATAATAAATAAAGCAGAAGTCACCAATGACAACTAATCACAAATATATATTCGTATATAATTCCTAGGCGCTGTAGACACAAAATAATTGCCAACATGTTTCAAAATCCAAACTATTCGGTTTCCAAACATACGCAAATAGTGATACGCAAACGAATTCGTAGTTTAAAATTATACAAACTTTTTTAATTAAACTGCTTGTTTCTACACCCGTGCGATGTGAGAACCATGTGGGATAACTATAGGTCAGTGGTACTCAACCTTTTTTTACCACACAAACACATTTCACTCATTGTGCCGTGGGCCGCAAACTACAAGCATTAATGTATTACATTTAAAAAAAAACGTAATTTCCAATTAACAACGTATTAATGTAGTGAAGAATTGTTGTCCAATAAAGCAAGTTTAGTATAAACCCTTATATCATAAGGAGCGCATTGTGGTCGGGTTATCTGGAATCTATTTAATTCACTCAGCGTGCATGAAGTTTTTATGGTGGGCACGAAATTTAAGATAATTGAAAAAAATTGAAGCGTCACGGGACACCTGGCAGATCTGAAACATCGAAATTGTTCTGTATAAGTTATATGCATAGAAGAACAGATTACGACAGGAATCAATTATGACACAACGAAAAGGTAAAGGTAAAAAAAATATAAATTAGTTCCATAAAATAATGACTATTTATTTATTTTATTTTTGTATTGTATTGTATTAAATACAAAAAATCAAATAGGCGCTGGCGCATTGTGTTTCGTGGCATTTATCAAAGGGCGCTAGTGGCCGACATAACAATTTAAATTTTATTTTTATATAGATAGGGTTGCAATGGTTTTTGAATATTTCGTTAATAGTGCAATGTTCGACGTTGCGTCGCCACGCCAACAATCAGGTTTACCCTCCGCCTATATATGTTTCTCATCAATAAATTATAATCAGGTGGGCCAATTATATAGACCCGGCGGGCCACAGGTTGAGTATAGCTGCTATAGTTAAAGGTATTATAACATTTCCACCCAACTATTGCTACGGTAGAATGGACACAAAAAGCGCGCGCAAGCGTCTGGTCAATTATTCCCCACCAGCAGAAACTCTCTCTCGACTACTGAAAGTATTTCTTCAATAAATTCACGTGCGTTTCGTTATTTCACTTAGACTCAGCTTTTTTTCTAACTAAAGGTTATTAAATCTCCAAGTAGTTATAGGACTAATTAAAATGTGTCTTCGAGAGGAGACGCGAATGGTGACTAGTACTTTTACAAAGATATAATATTACTTCAAAAGTGGAGTGATCTACCTCTTTCCATTATTAATAAGAGTCAAAACGTGATAATATTGATAAAGTTTGTTAAATTGGTGAGCCTTTGTAACTGTTTCAAAACTGGGTAAACTTTAACTAACACACCGACCTCTTAATTTAGTTGGTTGCTATATTATAATGAAGTTTATGAACCGCTTAGCTTCTTAATACGGATAATTTTATGAAATAAGATGATTAATTTGTTTACCATAATCTTCTTCTTTTTTCGCATTAATGTATGAGTTCGAATTTCTCGCATAGGCTGGTAAAAATAGTTAGCAATATTCGCCTAGTAGTAACGCTATCTACTATTTCTAGTATATATTATTTCCTCTTCCCGCTTCCGCGTATTTTATCTATACTTTCGCACGCTATTTTATCTATGTATTCTATTTCAACACCTTCCTCTCCAAAAGGAACGGAACAAAAAATATGCCGCTCGCGCCACCTACTCTACGCTAAACCGCTTCCGCGAGAACACACGCCATTCGCACGCAAAATTAACATATCTAGTAATTTCCAATTTAATCAGTGTAAGAACTACCGGGACAGTATTAATCTGTTTAAACTGTCGTAATCTGTGGTGGAAGCAGAGAACCAGCCAACGACCCGGTAAGTTCTGTTTCTAACTTCTACCGCTAAATATCTATATTTTCACAACAATTTCCACCACCTGGTATTATATAATACTTTTCTGAAGAACCAGTTATATACGTTTTTTTTTTAACTTTATTTTAGCCAATCAATCTTTCTGGTTATTACTGTCATTGTCGCGTAGTCAATAATATTACAAGCGTTGTGCGATCATTTCAATATTAAGCGTCGTGTGAATCAATATTGTAACAAGATTTTTTTTTATCTGACTACGCTATTTACCTAGCAAGGTCTTAACAGCTTCACCGCACTACTTAGGCGAGCGCTTAAGACACTTAGCCGATTTTATTTGGACAACTAGCTCAAGGGTGCATGGTACACCTCGGCTTGGCTGTTGCCTGTTATATGCAAACTAGCGACCTAACCTAGCTAACTATTCATATATGTTTGCGTTGTTGAGACGGATATGTATACCAAGCATACACGCACAACCCCTCCATATATTTTTTATCGGAAAATTAGAGTTTTTTCAGTTCGATAAGGGAAAAAAATAAAACCCTTCCACTTCCATGTGTAAACGTGTTGGCATGCACGTGTGTGAGGGTGATTGTGTAGTGTTGTAGCAGTGATGTAAATTATTGTGTCACTGTATCGCGCGAGCAGCGCACTCAAGAGCTCCCTGCTGAGGGATCGAACCTAGACTTGAGCCGCTACCGAGGGAGGCCTAATCTGGTGTGCGGAGGCAAAATCTACCCCCAGACCACGGCGGCGTGATCTGTGGTTTCGCGGGCGTGGGCGTGAACACGCTCTGTTTGGAGAGACAGGTTGGTACTGATCGTGCGCTGCCGTTATTTCATCGGGAAGATCGATAAAAATATGTCGCGGGCGTCTTTTGTAGCGAGCAGCGTTAGGTACGGTTTCGTATTTTGCGACGGATACCACTAACGGACTGGGATGATTCGCGGCTTTTTCGAAGTAACAACTAGTAAGGGATTTAATGTACGCCCAGATGGAAGGCATCTCCAGATCCTTGTGAAAATCCTTGTTCCGGATGTACCATGGGGCACCGGTAACTTTACGTAGAACGCGGTTCTGGAGAAACTGTAACTTTTGAAAGTTTTCTTTCAACATATGCGCAAAAACGGGACTGCAATATGTCATCACGGGACGGATACATGTCTTATACAGGGTGAGCTTGTGTCTGAGAGACATCTTACTCTTATAACAAAGCAAAGGATGGAGGCGACCCAAGACCATAGCGGCTTTGTTTCGCACTCTATCTATATGTGACTCGAACTTTAAATGTTTATCTACTTTTACACCGAGATATTTGACCTCGCCGGCCCACGGTATATCGGCTTCATATAGCCTGATGGGCTCAAGGTTATTACTACGTCGTGAACGATCGAAAAGTATCGCGACACTCTTATCAGGATTAACTTCTATCCGCCATCGACGAAACCATTCACAGAGTGTGCAAACGGCCTTTTCTACGCGCTTCATAAGAAAGTCCGACCGCCAGCCGGAAGTGTAAATAACTGTATCGTCAGTATAACAACCTTTTTTTTTACATGGGGAAATCCTTTATGGATACGCCACCCTCCCGCGGGAGAGAGTGGGTGATGTCCGACTCGCACGGACTAAAACCCCACGGTGTATGTCTTCTGCTATGGTTGGGGCGGCACGAGATCTCTATACACTTCATCGTGCCGCCCCAGCGGTGTGGCCCCTTCAGCAGAAGTGCCGCCGCCGGGCCTTTGTCTTATAAGGAGACAGCCGGGTACACACCGGCCGTCTCCTTCTCGTCCACCGGACCTGTGCAATGGGAAGATGGGGCCCCCGACCCACCTCCCCTAGGTCCAGCTATAGTGGCGGGAGAAGGCGCGTGAACAGGCGCCTCCTCCTACCAGTTCTTCTTTGGCGGAGAGGACCGCTAGCGGGTCCTCCTCGCAAACCCTCTCCGCCGCCTCCTTCTGCGAGACGACCTCCTCACAGAAGGAGGCAACAACATTCCACACATTCTCGCTGCCGAGCATGGCTTTGACGACGCTCGGCAGCGAGAGATCATCACCCACCGCCGCAGCCAGAATGCGGCGTCGCTCCTCCCACGCAGCACATTTGGAAAGTGTGTGCTGCGCGGTGTCCGGTTCAACGCCGCACTCATGGCATACGGCGGTCGGCTCCCTGCGCGCTATCCGGTACAGGTACCAACCGAAGCACCCGTGCCTGGTCAGCACAAGCATCAGACAGAACGTCAGGGAGCCCCATCTTCGGCTGCATCAATCCAGCAGGACCGGGCGGACGGCCTCGATTGTATATTTACCGTACTGCGCGTCCGCCAGTCCTGCTTCCACCTCTCCATCATCCTACCTCTTTCCAGTTTCCTCCTCTCCTCTATTTCCCTGGGAGCTGGAAGCTCTCCTGACCGCTTCTTGGCCACCGTATATTCGTAGACGGCGGCCAGCACTTGCGCCTCTAGCTCCCAGGGAAGGGAGCCAGCCAGCACCATTGCCGCCGCCGAGGACATCGTTCGGTACCCTCTTATCACTTTCAACGCCACGGTGCGCTGCGCATTTCGCAACGCACGGATGTTGGTGGCGCTGAGGGCGTCTACCCACAAGTCAGCATAACAACCTTTTTTTTTTTTTTTTTTAACGTGAAGAGAAAATCCTCATGGACTACCAAGCTCCCGGGGGGAAGCTCGACTTGAGCCGCCCACCACCTACGTGCTAGTCATGCAGGGGTGGGGCCTTTCGGCGACTCTAACCGGCTAAAACTCCACGACAACCTACGCCGCACTATGGGAGTGTCCCGGGGTTGCGCGAGCAAGCTCCGCAACACCCCCGGCGGCAGGCGTTTCCCACGCCACTCCCGGCTGAGGCATCCCGGTTGCTAGGCTGCCTCCCAGCCCACCGAACCCGTGCAATGGGAGTCCAGGCCCCCCGACCCTTTCCCCCTGGGTTCAGCTAACAGCGGTGGAGAGAACAAGCCCTATCGCCGCCCGCCCCTATTGGTTTTTATTTTTATCGAGGTTTACTCCTCATCTACCTCAACCTTCCTGAAAGACCTTCCAGCCTAATCTAGCCTACACTACCCCCTCCCCCCCTAAATCCCTCCCCCTATCCTACCTAATCCTAATGTAACCTATCCCTACAGACCTACTCCTAGCCCTAACCTTCAGCCTAGCATAACAACCTACCTCGACCCCCGGAGACCGAGGTAGGTTACTGATGAACAGATTGCAAAGCGAAGGCGCGAGTATGGAGCCCTGTGGCACACCTGAGCGTATAGGGTGGGGTGGGGATAGTTCCCCATCCACTTTAAAACGGAAAGTCTTATCAGTGAGATAATCACGGATAATATGAATAAACTTATCAGGCACGTGAGATTTACATAATTCATGGATGAACCCTCCATGCCAAACCTTATCGAAGGCTTTGAAGATATCGAAAAAGACTGCAATTGTTTCGGTTTACGTTTCGGATCAACATTAAATTTAGAGAAAATGTACTCCGTGCGGCGGTGTACTTGATTCGTGCAAGACTGTTTGGCACGAAATCCGAACTGCTCATGTGGTATTTTTGCAATTTTAAATCTGTAATTGAAACCCGGAGACGGTTCAGAAGGAGCCGCTCGTATAATTTACCTAATGTATCTAACAAGCTAATCGAGCGATAGCTATCGGGAAGCATAGCCTTTTTTGCCGGGCTTGTGTATGCCTGTCACTACGGCCTTCTTCCAGGTGGTTGGAAAGTGGCCCTGGAACATGGCCGCATTGAAGATGCAGACTAATAAAGCCATGATACGATCAGAAAGGAGTCTCAGTACTTCGTTCCTGATCCCATCGGGACCTGGGGACTTCCTAAGCTTTAGACGCTTGATGGCATCCGATACTTCATCAAAAGTCAGAGGAGTTAGCGTATCAGCTGGCGGGGACACGAGCGCGCGCTCTACCAAGGTCTCGATCGATCCAATATGTATAGGGTCAGTGTTTGCTGTGTTCGGTGAACATTTTTTCTCTAAACTTGCGGCGAGACACTCCGCCTTGTCTATACTATTGAAAGCGGGAGGCAACCCGGGGCCTCTATCGAGAGGGGGCATCGGAATAGTCTCGTCTGACTTAAATGTTCGCGCGAGTTTCCAGTACGCCAGGTGGGATGGCCGGATGTCTTCCAGGAGCCTATCCCATCTGTCGGCCCAGATCTCAGAAATACGAGTCCTAACCTTCTTTCGTAATAATTGTAACCAATCGCGATTCTCTACAGACGGATAAGTGTCGTGAGCTCGAGTCACGGCGTTCTTTTCCGTGATCAACTTTCTTACGTTGTCCGGGACTATAACGCAGCGATCGTTCCCCGCTTGTACCTCTTTCGAGGTCTCCCTGACAGCGGTCTGAAGATAGTTGACTAGGGAATCGATAGCCAGATCCGCGTCGGCTTTCGACACCAACACGTCCGGGATCCTGTCTAAACTTAGAGATGTCGGATTATCTCTGAAATAATGCGCGAGTTTCACGTAATCGGCCACCCTGACCGACGGAGGGGTGGCACCTGAGCTCGATCCTAATAGTAATATTACTGTGCGGTGATCTGAATCAAGTTCGTGTACGACTTGTATGAGTCGTAACCGAAGCCTGACATTTTTAAAAGAGCTACGTCTAACACTGTCGGACGACAGTTATCTCGATAGTGAGTGGGTTCCGGAGGGGCTATGACATCAAAAGCTAGATCGTTGCCTTGTCTGTCCAGTATCTTCCCGTTACGAGAAGTAGTTGGACTATTCCAGATGACGGGCCCGCTGTTGAGGTCCCCCGCTATAATGACGGAGTCTCCTAATTCGAACAACGCTTCTAGTCGGATTTGTATAACTCTTTATTCGGTGAGAGATACGCGGATACTATTATGACGGACGGATGTCCGGTCATCCCTAGTCTTCACACTGACACTTCCTTATTGGATAGAGCGGGTGGATCTACTGGCAAACAATATAGGGAGCGTTTAAAATAGATTAGGGTGCCACCCCCGCGGGTGATACGGTTATTTCGAATTATATTATAATTCGCGATTCGCGGGATACGCATTTTCTGTTTTAATAGTGTTTCCTGTACGAAGAAAATATCTGTTTGTTTATCGCGCAAGAAGGCAGCTACTAGTTCGCGCTGTGTTGAGAGAATCCTAGCATTAAAAAATAAAAGAGATAGACCGCGCGGTTTAACCTTATGCATTGCCGCGAACATTGTTAAACCGATTTGTTATAATGAGCACGGGCGAGTTCGATCATTGTCCTAGCAAGAGCCGGGAAACGTGCGAACGCTTTGAGCATATCCTGACTTCTCTTCGTCACGAGAAGCTCGGCAAAAGGTAAGACGTCTACTACATCGTGAACAACCATTAACTGGCTAATCCAGTTAACGCCGTCGAAAGAAAAGGTGCTGAGGCGGAGTCGTATTGAATAGGCTTCGCCTGCGGAGGCTGAGCCTGAGGTTTCGGAGACTGGGGCTGAGGTTTGGGAGCCCAGGGAGCCAGAGGGGCCCGCACGAGTTGCGGTGCGTGCAGCACAGAGGGTGGCGCGCGCGGGGTGGGCACGGGCACTGCCGGAGAGCGGGAGGCACCCGGCAGGCCGGGGTAGGCCTCTACGGACATGAGTGGCGGCGGCGGTGGGTGGGTGGCGGCTACAGGCGCTCTGGCCGTCTGTCTCGCTTGGCGAGAGCGTTGCGTCCGCAGAGTCCCTTTGGAAATCCCAGTCGATGACATATACGAAGACCTCAGGGAACAAAAGTTCCCTGTCAAAGAGGTGCACCGTATGCGCACCCCGCGCACTAGAATGCCCTACGATATGGTGTTGGTCATTCTCGACCGCACCGTGGAGGGTAAGAAAATATTTAATCTCTCGACCCTCTGCGGCCTCTCCAGCGTCACTGTAGAGCCGCCGCGCAAAACGTCCGTACCCTCGCAGTGTCACAACTGGCAGGTGTACGGACACTCCGCATTTAATTGTTACCTGAAACCCAGGTGCGTTAAGTGTCTCGGCGACCACTCCACTAAGGAGTGTCCTCGCACGAAAGACTCGACCGATCCTCCGAGTTGTGTCTTGTTCCGCGGCGTGGGCCATACCGCGAATTATCGCGGGTGTCCCCGCGCCCCTCGTACAAAACAGCCCCGCTACGCTAGACAGGTCTCGCCGTCTAAGGCGCCTGCGGCGTCAACCCATCCCCGACCTCCGCTTCTCAACTCTAGAGAGGCCTTCCCTAACTTACCGAGCATATCTCGTGCACTGGTAGCGCCCGCACCAGCACCTGCGCACCCCTCCGCCCCACACAGGCTCTTCAGGCCCCGTGGGTCCCCAAGATCACGCCCCAGCCTGCTCCTCATCCCCAGGTGGCTAAGCCTTCACAGGCCGACCCCGCTCTCTCCTTCAAGTTATCTGGTATGGACTGGTCAGCCCAGCTCTTAGTCTTCCACGAGATCTCGGAGATCTCCGAGTATGATGAAGTAGCAAACGATCCAAAACAGGGCCCTATTCGTGCGATCGCAAAGTTTCCCGCCATCGCGGCTACCATTCAAAGGCTTGCGCGCGCCACCGTCTCGAAATAATAATAATTTTTCTCAATATAAGATAGAGTAAATTCGCGTGTTTATATCTATCTTTCCCTAAAATCGATAAACAATGTCGTTATTTCTATTTTTAGATACCGGTGCCGGCGCCGTTCGTTTAATCTGTAAATTCGATCTTTTCAATTCACGTGGCCGGCCACGTCGCGGCCCCTCTCTCGTGCGTCACGAGGCAGGGCCCTCACGTTTACTCCCGCACATACGTCGCGTCATCTCGGCAGCATCTTTGCTCGAGATTACCCTGGTGTTCACAAAGATGTTGCTATCGCGATACAGTACATACCACACCGATTATACACACACACACAGATATTCAGACATGCACCTTTACACAAACTGGTGGAAGGGTTTACTTTTTTCCCTTATTCGAACTGAATCGAGTAGTTTAGTTTGTTTCTTTCCGATTTACATGTTGTGTTTTTGAATCATGCCATTTTAATTGTATGATTCAAAAATGAACACATGTATAGCTTAGCATAGTGTAGCTAGGTCAGATCGGGTTATTTCCGATAACAGCCCAAGCCGAGGTGTGCCGTACACCCTTGAGCTAGTTGCCAAAAATAAAATCGGCTGAATGCCTTAAGTGCTCGCCTTAGTAGTCCGGTGAAGCTGTTAAGACCTTGCTAGATCAATAGCGTAGTCAGAGTCAGTTCGAGGAAAAAAAAAAACATTTGCTTGGGTAACACTGTTCATTGGCATTGCTTTTAGAGACTTCGTTTTGTACCTGATTATATAAAAGGGTACTAACATATTTCAAGTGTATGTAGCCATGGATATGTATGCTTAACTTTTTTTTATATTATAGGAGGCAAACGAACAGGTAGGTCATCTGATGTTAAGTGATCACTACCGTCCGTAGACACCAGCAACACCAGAGGAGTCGCAAGTTCGTTGTCAGCCTTGGTGGTGGGAATTGGGGGAAGAAGGCAGGGATCGGGAGGGAAGGGCGAGGGGGGGGGGGTGTTTTGTTTGGTATGCCGTATTACTTAAATAGTACAATTAATGTTAACGTATGAGGTATTCGTATTAATTATGCAAGTAATATAAGCTATAGCTTATATTATTTGCATAACTTATATTATTAATATATATTATATTTTAGAAATACCTTAATTCTTAGATAAAAAGGACTATCATTTGCATTAATAAAAATAAAAAACACGGGTGGAATAAAATCGAGTTTCATGCTTTGCTGTGCTCAGCGGAACAATTCGTATCTGCAAACATTTCAGTTTTTTGAAATAGGGTATTTATTATCTTTAGTAATCGTTCTACTTGTTACATATATTGTCATTAATTTATTTTAATAATAAATAATGTAAACGCTATCTAATAAATATATTTTTGCAATTCAACGTTCGTAAGAAACAAACAATGAATATTAATATTACCTTTATTTTACTTTACCCTTATAACATTATCTTAGTGATAAATGACTTATTTATTAGTGCCTTAGTACGGTATTAATAAGAGGTTTTTGTTTAGGAATGTATAGATGTTATATAATTAACAGATGTAACTTTGACAAATTGTAATACTTTCAATTTGAGTACATTGTTCAACTTTATATTGTTGGAATTTGATTTTGAATTTGTACTAAAAAATCTTAATACTGTTGTAAGAGTGTTCTCATATCCATTATCTGTGACAAATAAATTAATACTAAGTAAATAGTAGCAATTTCCTACGTCTTCACATACGTTATCTATTCAGTAATTATTTCCGTCTCTTTATTTTCTCTCATTAATGTAATTAATTCCCTAACTGACGGCAAATACTAGATTTTCATACAAACAATAACTCTCTTTTTCACCATCCTTTTCATCTTTTTCATCATTAAAAGTTGAATTTTCAAAAATCTTACCTTAATGCTTACATACAATGTAAAAACACGTATGCCAATTTTTAATTTCCTGACAGTAGCCTTGGTTGTTGATATCAATCACTCAATTATCGTTTTGCACATATAGATAAGTGGGTAAAAATTTTAAGTTAATGAATGTTAAAACACTGAAATATCCTAGGTATGTGATGTACCTAACATATATATCGGGGAGCCACTATTGACCTGTGATACCACGCTATTGACTATAGTGGGAGTGTTACTAATGACCTTTAACACTATTGGTTGAAGTTATCGGCTGCTCATTATTTACCTCGATATGAGATGCCGTTGGTTGGAAGTATCAGTTGTTTATATATCTTGATGCCTTAAAAGGCGACCTACGACTAGATGCTGGTTATTCGATTGTTGTTGCTGGATGGATGACGTCATATTTCTATATGGTCGCCATTTTATCACTGCCTGACATATGTATATGTTCATCTAATATTTTGAACCAGATTAGAAAAATGAACATGACAAGTTTTATTGAAAATTTATTCTTATAAATGGGATCTTCAGTTTATTAATCACGTTGTAAAAAGCCCGAAGGGAGCGGGTCAAAAAACTTAACATGTCTCGAGGCGTCCATTTGGAACAAAAAGCGAGTCGGTGCTTCCGTTCACCGACAAAAGGAAATTCAATAAGAATGAATTTCCCGTGATTTACGACCACTATTTCCTCGTTAAGACTCCGCCAACCCTCGAGGTGTGTTCGTGCACGAGACTCCATTGTAAAGACAATTCAGCTGAAGAAATCGTGAAGATAGTTTTGTTTTGAGTTATTTTTCGAATAAACTGCGTTAATAGGGTGAAAGACTTCACACAATAGATGTGTCGCTTCCAGTATACTTATACGATATTACGTGCTATATATTTTGAGGAATTTTAACTATTTTGAAACTCTTTATTTCTTCATTTCTTCTTAGATTTAGGCTTTCTTATAATACTTCCGAAAAAGTTTATAAGATATTTCAGATGTTCTGTTTTTTCTTCTGTTATTCGGTAGATGGTAGAGCCACGCTGAAACTGTAACTGGCTACAGCATGAATGGGTCAGCTCGCTCGAGGTACTACCACCCTCTCAGAGAAAACTGACGTGCAGTAACAGTACTTGCGTTGTTGCGTTTCGCTCGATTAATGAGAGCACCGGAGGCCCACTTCTCACTTTCTCCCTCCCCACTTCCCTTCCTCCCCCTCCCTCCCATCACAGGCTGTCATCTCACTTGCGACTCCCCTGGTGTTGCAGGTGTCTATGGACGGTGGTGATCATTTAACATCATATGACCCGCTTGTTCGTTTGCCTCCTATGATATATGTTTTTTGGATTTACAAATTTAAAAAAAAAAATTTCAATATATAACATAAAGTTAAAAATGAATTAGTAATTTTTAGTCATTTTGCTCTTTTATTACTATGGAGTCTCTTTTAAGTAGCAAATAACTAAATTACAGTAAAAACTCCTATTAATTTTCTTTTCTCTTATATCATTTTCTGGCTATTATACTACATTTTGCTATATTGTCAATTTAACGAAGTAAAACGTGTATTTATTGGATTGAATTGAAATAATAAAATAAATATGTAGTACAGCTAGTTCTAGTAGTAGCCTAGCTCGGTTCTTTAAAAACATTTATAAATTAAAATAAACTGTTAGATTTGGCTCTCAAAATCAGCATTTTTATCAAAAAAAAAATTAACCACGATATCCTATTTGCTGTCATTTGGCTTCAAGCTAGGGTTAGACGAATTTTCGAAACAGCCGATTTCCATTTACGGAATTTACATTTATATTCTAACTATAATTTTTCATTGCCTAAAAACTCAGATAAAAAGTTTTCTATAAATTAAATCGAGTTATATCGATTTATCGTCCCGGAATCCACCAACACACTAACTTTCACGGAAATCGCCGGCGTCGTTTCCAAAATCCTGAATATATAATAATATAAAAATATACAAGAATTGCTCGTTTAATGGTATTGATGATGATGAACTACACAACAACATACTGTTTTAACTTTGTTATTTAAAATTGTTAGTCCGGTAAAACACTGATTATTCGAATTTCTAAAGGGGAAACTTGTCACTTGGAAGTCACTACTACTACTTTTCTCCAGTAGATAAAGTGATTCATAAGGAAGGTTTTGGTGTATCATTTGCCAAGTGTTTTTTTTTATTATAAGGGCGGAATAACGTCCGCCGCGACCGCTAGTATCAAATACTTATTTAATTAGCCTTATATCTCAATGATGCTAGTCATATGTAATCAGATTATCAATTTATTATTTAATTATAATAATACTTGCCTAAGTCATACAATGACCGCTACGGACATTACGCTGCACACGAGAACCCGATAAACTATCTACATGACGCCGTTAAGGTCCGTTAATAACATAACGGGAAAAGGAAACGCTTTTTTCCGGGTCATCTGACCCGATGAAATGTAATGCCGATATACTGACAAACACAAGGCCATAGTACAGATCTAGGGAAATAAGAGGTATTTCAATTTACAAAAAATATTGTGTGTTCGATGTGAAACATCTATAGGCGCGGGTAAACGTGATTGTTGGCGGACTAGCCCCCCTCGGTATCGGCTTAAGCCTAGGTCCGATCCCTCGACGTAGTGAGCAGTGAGTGCACTGCTCGCGCGATACAGTGACACAAAATCTTACATCACTACGACAACATTATAAATACCACCTTCACACACGTGCACACACACATGCTTACACATTAAAGTGGAAGAGTTTTATTTTTTCCCTTATCGAACTGAAATAGTTTAGCAAAATTATGCGATACAAAACACATATAAAAGTTCTTGAGGTATTTATGGTTGGTACACAGATATGTTTTAATAGCTCATATAAGTATAAATATGTAGATTAGCTTAGCTCAGATAGGTCGCGAATTGCATGTATCAGGCAACAGCCCAAGCCGAGGTGTGCACCCTTGAGCTAGTTGCCCAAATAAAATCGGCTGAGTGCCTAAGCGCCCGCCTTAGTAGTCCGGTCAAGCTGTTAAGACCTTGCTAGGTCAGTAGCGTAGACAGTTCGAGAAAAAAAAACTGATTATTGGCGACTCGACAATGCGACGATGGCATGCACAAGCGACTATTTGTAATATTTCTTGCCGCACTAAGCTCACATAGCTATACTATAGTATCATTGAGCTATACTGTAATTTGAAATTTGAGATTCATTTGATTCGAACAATTTCGATGTTTCACATCTGCCAGGCGTCTTGTGAGGACTCAATTTTTTTTTTGTTAAAGCAAAACTCTTTGTGGGCTTTAAAACTGTGATTTACAATCTTTTTGTGAGACAAAACGTGGTGGGGATAAACTGGAGTTAGTGCGTTGAGAACTCGGTTCTGGTTTAATCACCGATATTAAGTAACGTCGGGCTTAGGAAGTACTGCGATGGGAAACCGCGTTGAAACACTGCGTGACGTTGGCTCTTTGTTTAATTTTTCAATTAAAATGTTTCCTTGCAATATAATAGTTACACTTCTATCGTGTGTTTTTACAACACACACTGTGGAATAATTATATTTTACTTTTTCTCGCGGATTCGCTTGTGTTACTGAAGATTTTTCTTGGTTAGGTATTAGGTACCCCTATGTTCTTTTCTATATGTAAAATTTTTCGATGGTCGGTTATGTAGTTAAGACATGAGATCGTAACAAACGAACAAACTCACAGTCGCATTTATAATATTAGTAAGGATACATAATATTTGGGATAGTTAGGATTAGGCTATTATGTACACAGCATTTAATTAATATTGGTGTATTATACATTTCTGTATTGCTTAATAAGTGCCTCTGCATTTAGTAACGTTTTTAAAAAAATATATCTGCTACTTGGAATTTAATTACATTTTAGTAATAAGATTTGATAAAATTCTCCTTTGCTTTTGTAGTAAGTTAGCGGGAAATCTTATTTGTTTTGAAATGTCATTAACCTCAATGTCGAAAAGTTAACATGAAAATACTTAATTTTTATTGACATTTGTGTCAAAAAATTAAGCTTAAGAAAATCTTTTGCTTCATAATTTCTGAGTTATCTTTTTTTTATATTGGGCTGATATTTTTATTATCTGATAGTAATCAACGTTTAATAAAGATTGTGACTCAATGACTCAAATCCTCGTAGTACCGGGATAACATAAAGATGTTATCCCATGATAAGTCATGATAAATATACTTAACAACTATTAACAACAATTTTTAACAATTTTTCGCTTACAAGTTGTAAGACTGTATTTTCTATACATACTTACTGTTTTGAATAGGTCCGACGATATTTGTACGAGTTCCATGACAGTAATCCTAGTTCACGTAGAATCGCTGTCCAAAGATAATCACGTCATTGTACCGGGATTCCATATCACGGCAAGAGTGCTTAATAACTCTATATAAGATCTTCCATTTCGCGATTGTAATAATGTTTTTTTTTTTTAATTTTTGTTCTTACTGGTTTGAATGGATCAGATGTTAATAGTAAGAGCTCTATCTGACGATAATTAAGTTCACTTAAAACCGTAACCCAATGATTATCAAGTGTTGGTACCAAGATATCATGAGAATATCCAACACTAACCGACAGGCCCAATAGATTTTGCTTATGTCGGATTATACGATTCAATAAATAATAGATTAACAAATAAAACTTAACTGATAGTTGCCATTCAACTTATTTATAAAATTGGTATTTTATATTGGATTGGATATGGATTAGGCGCCCCTCGGCAGCGTCTCAAGCCTAGGTTTGTTCTCTCGGCATGGATCCCTTGAGTGCGCTGCTCACGCGATACAGTGACACAAAATCTTACATCATTGCAACAAAATTATACATATTATTCAACACACATGCACGCATACACGTTTACACATGAAAGTGGAAGGGTTTTATTTCTTTCTCTTATCGAACTGAAATAGTTTAGAAAAATTATCCAATACGAAATATATATAAGAGTTGTTGAGGTATGTATGCTTGGTACACACATAATATGTTACAATAACTCATATATGTATGAATAGTTAGCTTAGGTTAGCTCAGATAGGCCGCGAATTGCAGGTGTCAGGCAATAGTCCAAGCCGAGGTGCGCGTCCCTGAGCTAGTTGTCAAATAAAATCAGCAGAGTATCCTAAGCGCTCACCTTAGTAGTCCGGTGAAGCTGTTAAAGACCTTGCTAGGTCAATAGCGTAGTCAGTTTAGGGTTGTTTATAAGATCTTGGACTTCGTTTTTATTTCATTTTAAAAGTTACATTATAATCTACATATAAATGAGCGGTCGGGAAACGGTTAAGATCATCTCCCTCTTCTGTTAGACAAAAAAGGACATTTTCTCTACAGTTGAAGTTCGACCACTGGACGACTAAGTAATGGTATTCAAATTGTTTAATTTGTGGTATAGGTAAATTAATACAAAATTCCTATAAAACGGATGATAATGTAATATACCAAGTTAATATTTAAAGGGTGACACCCTTCTATAGTGTAGTAGTTCACGGTCACATTAAACATATAAAACAATAATATGAAAACAAATACTAATAAACAACAAAGAGAACGTTAGTTAAAAAGTCTAAAACTTTAAAGTATGGAAACGATACTTTTAAATGTATAAAAATCATACCTAGATTCAATGAACAGAATTTAAGGAACGGTTTTCAACTGTTTAACGAGGGAACACCGCACGGTTGAATAAAAAGAAGCGTGGCGTGAGCCGAGATGCGAAGCCTGGAGTATGCGACGGTGTGTGATTATTTTATTACACCAGTTCGTTTTTGTTCCTTGTTTTGCGTTTCTTGGGATAATTAAGCCAAATATTAAGTACCTATTTTTTAATTGATTCAGAACGAGAAGCAAGCAATGAATAATTTGTGAGAGTATTGCAACTATTTAACCAGTCATAGATCATAGATCAAGATAATAAGTATACGAAGTAGAAGTATTTAGTTCTAAATGATCCTAAATCATGTTGGTTTAATTTAAACTATTTGGAAAATAATAAAATATGTTAACTCTCTATAATAACAATAAGTGTTCCCGTAACTATATTTGTGTAATAATAAATATGGGAACACATTTTTACACACGACCATTTCATTCCAAAGTAAGCGCTGGAAAAACAAAAGAGCTATTGTTATACATTATATACACAAATTTTACATCCCGACATAGATCTGACAATTATGTTAATTACAGGAAAGTCATGAAACAGAATTCATAATTATGCTCATTACACTGTAAAGCTGCAACCCTGGGGGTAAATGAGAACACAGGGTGCAGTGAGACAGTTTTAATAATTTTAACAACAATTAATAACAACTTATAACTCATAAGCAGTTGAACCATAAAATTCATGAAAACAATAATTAAAAGTAACTAACACATACACAATTTAAGGAGAAGCTGTCTCGCTCGGTTAGTAATCATATTTAAAAAAAATGGAAATCTCAAGGGGCAGGTAAATCAAAGCTATTATTCTAAAAGAACTACAAGAAAGAAAAGGTTCACATATAGTTTATAATAGGAGAATATATAATAATAGGAGGGTAGAGTTGCTTAGCTGGTCGTCAGGGTTTCACAGGTCTTAGTGGAGAACCGGGGATGCACCACCGAAGGAAAATTTACTTGCTGGCGGTCGCACGGACTGACGGGTCAGCAAAGCACCACAATGCTTGTTGCAGTCGGTTGGCTGTCAAACTCGGCAGGCTCAATTACTCTCACGGAGCATATCTGCACTAGTCAGCCTAGGGATGATAGTGCTCAATATAAATAAACCCTCCAACACCGGGGTCTAGATGAAAAACAGGTTGAAGGTACCGTACACAGGTTAACAATCCCGTTGAAGCTCGAGCCAATAGCAAGAATTTCTTCCCGAAGGAGTAGCCACACGGCACCACCTCACAGTAACAATACCGGGAACGTGGAAAACTACTCGCGCTTGCGGATCTACTATAGAAGAGAAAAGAAGAAAGCACCGCGCTAACGTGTAATTTTGTTTTTTTTTTTCACTTTATTTTTGGCAATCAATCTTTTTGATTATTACTGCCATTGTCGCGTAGACAATACTATTATAAGCATCGTGCGATCACTTCAATATTAAGTTTCGTGTGAGCCAATATTCTAACAAGATGGTGGATCCCTTGTTAGAACCTTCCTGGGAGTTTTTGTGGCATCTCAGGATTTCATGCTCCGTGTTATAATATTCCACTCACTTTACTTATGCACAATAAACTAACTATATTCCATAAAACATCACCAAATTTACAAAATATAGAGTCAAATAACATAAGATTATGAATAAAACATAAAACACACTACATGACAGACTAAAATCCCCCCAAAAACTCCCTAACGTAACTAACATCTGACAGCAGAAGTGTAGCCAGATTAAGAAAAAAAATTCTGCCGACGCGAACGCCTCAAATAAATAATTAATAAACAGAATCGAACTATTTTAATTATAATGTTTTCGGACTGTTATGATTTAATATTTTAAAATTATAAAAAAAAACTTTTTAAATCGAAAATAAAAGTATTCATTCTATCTACATTTGGTACGATTTAATGTTAAGTCAGTTCTGAAAGTAGCTACACTATGCCATAATTCGGCAATTACACTCATTGAGCGAAAGTCGGAAAACAAAATTGACGATCATGCTCGTTACACAAAATCCTGCAAACAGAATTGATAATTATGCTCATTTCACAAATATCAGAAAACAGAATTACCAAATAATGCTTATTACACAGTCAGTTGTGTTTTTTTTATATCATAGCAGGCAAACGGACAGGTGGGTTACCTGATGTTAAGTGATCACCACCGTCTATAGACACTTGCAACACCAGGAGAGTCGCAAGTGCGTTACCAGCTTGTGTGTGGGGGGGAGGGAATAGGGAAAGGGGAGTAGGGGAGAGGAGAGGGAAGAGAGGCAAGATGGTCTTTTGGCGCGCTCACTGACCAAACGAAACACAACAATGCAAGCACTGTTACTTCACGTCGGTTTCCTGTGAAAGGATGGTACTATCTCGGACAAGCCGAACCATTCATGCTGAAACTAGTAATACTTTCAGTTTGACTCTACCACCTATTAATTGTGTGCGGTATTTAAAGCCGCGGCCTTTCGTCTTTTTTTTTTTAACGTGGGGAAATCCCTTATGGATATCCATCCTCCCGAGGGAGAGGGTGGGTTCTGCCCAACTCGCACGGACTAAAACCCCACGGTGTACCGAGAGACCGTGTTGTTGGGGCGGCAAGGGATCGTTCAAGCTAATCAATCTTATATAGCCGCCCCAACGGTCCACCCGACGAAAGGTGGCCGCCGGGCTCCTACCCATAGAGAGGCAGACTGGGTACACACCAGCTACCCCCCTCATCCGCCAGACCTGTGCAATGATATATATTGGGGAGCAACCGGCCGAGTCCCACCGCGGCCTTTCGTCTTGTAGTAAGTATTACTAACACTATGCCACGAGGCCTGACCATAGTTATATGAAGAACAAAGTTAGCCATAACTATTTACTTCTTTATTTACAAAATATTTTTTTTAATTTGAAGTATATTTTATAAACTAACAATTTCTCCATAAATCAACTTACAACTTAACAACCGAATAATATCTCTGTGATATACCAGTAGTTATTTTATTAACAAAACTTTATATTTATTACTCCCAGTAAAAGTTAGTGGGAAATGTTTAAATGCCTGTTCTAGTTTAGGCAAATCTATCATCATGTACCAAGTTAAAACATTTGACGACGGTATCAAGTTATTAGGTTTTACGAGTGGAAATACTGGTAGGTTGTAAAATTATTTTATGCTTTCACATTTCTGTCCTTTAGGCAAGCTTATATATTATACGTATATATATTTTACCACCGTATTCGAGGAAAGTGATTAAGTTTTACCATAAAACTGAAGAGATTAAAAACCATTTCAAAGCGAAAAACGCATTTCATAACGAAACATACGTGCAGATCTTAATTGCTAGCGCTCAACCCGAGCCTGGCCCTACGGAACGTTTACATTTGCTTTAAAATTACTTTTGAATTTAATAACATTTATTTAGAAGGAAACTGAGTCGAAGCGAAATAATGAGGTTCGCGTGAATTTACCAAGCGAATACTTTCAGTCGTACAGTTTCTGTTAGCGATGAAATAGTTATGCGACGAAACGCTTCCCTTCTTTTTATGTTGTTTCACCCTTGGTAGAGTGTTGGGCATAAATGTTATAATATTGTTAGTGTTACGGCAAACAGGATCAGTTTATGCAAAGAAGTAAAAGGACAAATTATATTAAAAAAAGTCGAGGCAATCATAAGGAATGCTGACCAAAGTATGAATTAAAAACAATGGAATGTCTGTTTTTCTTTTAATTACTAAACCAATTATAATCTGCATTATTTAAATTTCGTAATTTGTTCACTGAAATCATAATTATTAGTTTGGTTTACACATTTATTGTTATTCCGACTTCTGAGCAATAATTTAACTGGACTATTAATTTTATGCTCAAATTCAACACAAAGTATCAATATTACGTGTACCCTGTACGGCTGATGTTACTCGCATCTACAGGAAGTGTACTTCTCATTCCGCTGCTCGTGTTCCCAGGGTGATTCTAAAAGAAACAAATTTTAGCGGCTACACAGTACCATTTAAACTGAACCTCGTAACAACAAATAAACTTATAACCATACGATTCAATAAAAACGGACCCCTAAACTACTCACCGCTGGTCTAGCGTAAGCGCAACACGTCACGAGCATGTCGACGTCATCGGTGAAGCAAACCAATGAGTTTGGTGAGGTGGGCCTCCGGCGCTCTCACTGACGGAACGAAACGCAACAATGCAAGCCCTGTTACTTCAAATCAGTTTTCTGCGGCTCGGGTGGTAGTACCCCGAGCGATCCGACCCATTCATGCTAAAATCAGTAGTAGCTACAACGTCTCTCTACCACCTACATGATTTGATTATTTGAGCTTACATTGCTTCAATACTGATGAACTGTAGGTTTATCGGTGTTCGACGTTGTATTTCGACTTTAATGTGTACAATGAAGTCAATATTCCACCACAATATAAAAAATATGCTGTTTCAATTAATAACTTTTTTGAACTCAATTAGATGATGTTAAATAACCCAACAAAATTCTCGAAAATATCACAAAAATTTGTTAGTAAATTTTCTAAATAAATCAACAAAGTTTTCAACTGTATTGTTGAAGTTAGTGTTCATTTGTTGTGACATACATGTGTACGTACATACGTTCACGCGCGCACTCGGCGAGGCATCTCACAAACGGGTGTGACAGAATTTCAGTAGTAAATCTCGGAACGCAACCGTATCTGTTGCGACATATTTGGCAAGAGAAGTAGAGTCGCAGCCAACTGTGACAATGCTAGTAGACTTAGTTGGTTATCTGATCGGCTGAAATTTCAGATTAATATGTGCTCACTACGTGGTAAAACCGTTTAAAGTTCACACTGAGGTTGTAGTTGCCAAATTTTTAGCTGGCTGTTGTAGTTTGCGGATGGGAACAACTTTTTATAATGTTATTGGTATTGTTGCAAATGTTCATAGAAGTCGTTTGTGTTAGAACCAAATATAAGGTTTTGTACCGTTTTTAAAATTTAGTTCAAGATAATTACTAAATGACTCGGACGAGCGCATAACCAAATTTTGGTTTTTACTTTCTTGCCTCGTCAAAGTAAATGCATCAATCAATTTGTTTTTTTTTTTTTTACTGTGGATTTAAATACATATTACAACGTCATTTAATATGACGTGAGATTGTGCAGTCAAAGGCCGAGAATCTATTTTTTTATATCATAGGAGGCAAAGAACAGGTGAGTCACCTGCTGTTAAGTGATCACCACCATCCATAGACATTTGCAACATCAGGAAAGTCGCAGTGCGTTACCAACCTGTGTTGGGTTAGGGAGGAGAAGGGAAGAAGAGAGGGGGAAGGTGAGGAGAGGTGGGCCTGCGGCGCTCTCACTGAGCAAACGAAACGCAACAATACAAGCACTGTTATATCACGTTGGTTCTCTGTGAGAGGGTGGTACTACCCCGGACGAGCCGACACATTCATGATAAAGCCAGTAATAGCTTCAGCGTGGCTCTACCACCTACCAATCTATAATATATTTAAAAAAAAAGGAACTTAGGTGTGTCAACTCGTGGTGATCATTATATATATATATTAACATCTATAGATAGATATAAAAGGCTCATAATAATAAAAGCTATCCACCAAAAATATAAGATAAATCTAAAACAAAGAGAATATGTAAGTTAATAAAGAATTAAGCAAATTTAAACGAAAAGTAAATGTAAATTAATTTTCACAAAAGTTCGTATTCATCTCCATTGATAGAGAGTATAACAATAATCTTTCAATATGAACGTATTTAAACAAATATTATGAAAAAATTTATTATACTAAATTATAATCTCTGACCATTGTTTATAAAATAAAAATATATTATTAATTCACATAATTATTTTGCCTTAAGGCGATCTTTCATATCGGTTACTACATTAGATAACTAAAGATTACCAAAGAGCAAATTATCAGAGACCGTCACGCGAACTAGCAATCATGCGTTTATGATTTTGAATACATAGAGATTTATGTTGAACGAAACTTGATTGATTTTGAAGTACGATTCGTTGTAATAATATTTCTATTATTCTCATATAAATTTCAACCAAAAGTTTGAAATATCTACTAAGTTTTTTTTCTTTTCTAAACTTCTTGTCTTCGCAAAAGGATCATTTGGAATTGGTAAAAGAAACGGAGAGAGGGCTGATCGAAATTACATACGATCTGGTACTCAGTCCTTTGACATGTTGCATGAGCGTAATGTTAAGTCACCAAGATTTGTTAGTCCTGATATAGCTATATACAAATCAGAGTCAAAGTCGTGATTATTTCAAAAAGATTTAGATGCAGGTAAGAGAGTCGTTGTAAGCAAAGTCCGTTGAATGTCTTGAGATTAGCAATTATATGCTTGACAAATTTGTCGAACAATTTGATTGTAGACTCCTTTTGCATCAAGCTCAAAAGAAAGAATGGATATGTACGGAGATTATCGCAGAGCATTGCGTGCCTTTATATCTTTGTGCTAAACCTAGAGCAATCTTGAAACAAGAGTTCAAAATTTTGCACAGACATATTATCGCAGCTATTGTCGTCAATAATCTTAAAGCGATTAAGGTAATATTAATATCTATTAATTAAATAATTTGTATACAGAGTTGTTTATCTTTTTGTTTGTGAAAATATATGCCTGAAACCGTTTCAATTTTCGGTAATATCGAGGTCAGAAGTACAATAGGTAGTAATGATACGAAAACTTTCCTTATTTGTTTGTTTATTAAAACTGTGAACCGTGAGCACTAAAGTTTGGATAACTTGACATTGTCGTTTATTCACAATTTCATTTAGAGGCCTTCTATGCTTTGTTTATTATGTTTCTTGTCTATTATTACTTTGACTGGGGTAAAGTACCCATCGGTTTTATTAATTCCCTTTGTACATTATAAAGATACTACAATTTGCTTTTAAGTCATGATGACATACCAAAATAGATTCCTATACTATCTATATACAATGTTTCAATATGATAATACAAATTATAATTATTTTGTTATTGTATTTCTTAGAGATCATTATTTTAATTCAATATTATTTATGGTAATTTTTCTATTCTTAATCTTGTCAATACAATCTTATAGAGAAATAATCTACCCGTAATTTTGTTCGGGTTAATGTAGATTGGGTTGAATCTCGGGAACAGTTTTTTTTTTTAAGAAAAGCAATTTTTTTCTGTACTCTTAGGATCTTGTATTCAAAATTTCATCGGTAAATAGGGTAATTAACGAAGACTTGAAAACATAACAAACAAATAAATAAACAAGGATACTAACGTCCGCTTATAATATTATTTAATTTTTTAATTTATAATACTATTTAAGATAGGATTAACCTGTTAAGGTTAGGACAATGTTTTTATTCTTAATGTTATCATTAAAATTTTGTAGACAATTCCTGGGATAACATGTTAAAATATTTTACAATGGATCAGTTCATGTTAAAATATCAAAACTTCCTGTTATTAGCATCAATTACTCAACCGTCTCTGTATCTACCTAATTATTTATTTTTCTTTGTTTCAAATTTGCATACACGCCCTAATCGCCCGGAGACGTAAATGAAGTGGCTTAATAGACTTGTTAAGCCGCGTAACTGGCTCGTCTTATGCATATTTACCTATGGATGTCGGTAATAAAGCAATTTAGCTGACGTCGGCAAGGCTGAACGAAGCGGCGCGACACGGTGCGGCGAGCCTCTGCGAAACCCCGAGCCCATCATGAATATCAACAAGGAAGGGCACCGCCCTGCGCCCTGGGCACAGTATACTTATAAGACAGTACGGAAACTATAAATGCTCGTACCGGCACACACACACAAAAATGCGTATCAACGAAACCCTTAAACAGTTTTCGCGGTGCTGTCCATACAATACCTTTTAAAAACAGTCGTCGATGCGCATATATGTATGAGCGTGCCGTTTTCGAGCGTTTGTAGGAAGTTTCCGTACTGTCTCTCATATTTATACTGTGCCCTAGGTGCCTTTATGACGCGAACTTTCCCGATGACTAGCATTCTACTGTAATTTATGATGTTTCGTATAACTAATAATTGTATTTTATTATTTTACAATCAATGAACTTATCTATTAATTTGTATTAACCTTATATTAGATTATTATATCTTCTATCACATCAAGTGTTTTGTTTAGACAATAAGTATTAATTTGTAATTTAATAATTTATTTTATTTAAATTTAATATTATTAAACGAGTATCATAGATATGTATTCTACAACTGTGTAGAAACAATGTATTATTATAATGTATTATATTTTTTTAATAACGTAAATGTTTTCTTTTGACAATTTTTGTTGGCAACTAACAAGTTTTCATGAAAAAAGACGCGGATAGTTGGTAACCTTAACATTTCAAAATTTATATCATATTTTATTCTATTATTAAATAAATGACCAAGGAAGATACGTAGCTATCAGCCAGCCGAGCAAGCAAGCGAGAAAAATGAAGCACGCACAGAGAGAAATAAATGATTAAAAATAATAGGTAGTTGTAGGTGGTAGATCCACGCTGAACATATTAATGGTTTCAGCATGAATGGGTTGGCTCGACCGGGGTAGTACCACTCCTCTCACAGAAAACCGACGTGAAATAACAATGCTTGCATTGTTGTGTTTCGTTCGGTCAGTGAGGCGCTCGTCTGAGGCCCACCTCCCTTCCTCTTTCCTCCTTTTCCTTTCCTTCCCCTACTCCTCTCCCATATACAGGCTGGCAACGCACTTGCGACTTCTCAGATGTCGCGAATGTCTACGGACGGTGGTGATCACTTAACCTCACGTGACCCACCAGTTCGTTTGCCTTCTTTGATGGAAAATAATAATAATACGAGAATCTCACGAGAATGCCAGCTTAAAGTTTACTCAGAATAAGTAATGAATTATTATGGGTTAATCTTGAAATGTCACTTCACATATATTTAAAACTAGCCGTAACCGCGGCTCCGCACGCTTTTTTAAAATTCCATTAAAGAATTATAAACTTGTGAGACTAAGTACAATTATAGAAATGCTCTTTAAAAACAATTCTAAGTACGACACGCACGCCACTTACAGTAGTATGTATATACTAACAATGTACCTAGTGAGGTTTACCATCAGCAACATATTTGGGATTTTACCCACAATATAACTATCTTCGTGCTCACTTACACTGTGTAAAGAACTAATGAAACAATAACTTAAAATATTATCATAAAGATTTACATTTACATTACATTGTCATTATAATTACGATTTTGTGCCTATACAAAAAATAAACGCTTGTCTGTTCTGCAAGAAATTGTATTATGGAAGTATTCAATACTAATAATGTAATACGTTTATGGTCTAAAATCTTATTAAGAAGACCTCTTCTATTTTTAAAGTTACTAAAAATTATAATATTGAATTATAAACAATTAGTTGATTAGAGAAATGCTCTAATTAAAAATAAAGAATGAGTTGAAATCTTGCTAAATTTTATACAAAGTCGCGAGTAACAGCTAGTCTAAAATAGAATAACCTCAATTACTTTTTATAAGATAAGGTGAAAGTCGCCGGAAAATCGGTCTAACCTTTTGTAGAAAGTACTGTCGGCAAAGCCACGGTTAACAGCTAGTATAAACTAAAATTGCCTTCATTACTTTTTATAAAGTCAGCTATTTGCCAGTAAAAGTCTCGTGAAGATTGGTCTAACCGTTTTGGAGATAGTATTACGGGTGAAGCCACGGTTAACAGTTAGTATAAATTAAAATTACTTGAATTACTTTTAATAAGGTCAGCTATTAGACAATGAAAGTTTCGAGAAGATCAGTTTAACAGTTTTGGAGATAGTACTGCAAGCAAAGCCACGGTTACCAGCTAGTATAGATTAAAATTGCTTGAATTACTTTTTGTAAGACCAGCTATCTGCAAATTAAAGTTTCGCTACGATCAATCTAACTGTTTTGGAGATAGTATACGGGCAAAGCCACGATTAACAGCTAGACTAAATTAAAATAAACGAAATTATTTGTTATAATGTCCACTATCTGTTGGTGAAAGTTTCGTGAAAATTAGTCAAACCGTTTTCGAGATAGCATTGTGGACGAAGCCGCGGTTAACACTTAGTCTAATTTTTTAGAGTAGCCTATGTCACCCGCAGTAAATTCAGCTATGTGCTAATGAAATTCTCGTCAAAATCGATCCAGCCGTTTCGAAGATTACCCGGAACAAACAGACATACAGACAGACACCAACAAAAATTTAAAAAATTGCATTTTTGTTATCAGTAGCGCGTATACGTTCATACCCAATCAGTGAAAAATTTTTATTTCGCTGTTACATACAGACACTTCATTTTTATTATATGTATAGAGATATTGGATATCGGTGTTTGCAACAATAATTTGGATTTTGTTTATTTCTATGGACCATGATCTCACTCAGAGAGAGTGTGTTGCGCGGTATCTTCCTCAGCGCCGCACTCATGGCAGGCGGCGGTTGGCTTCCTGCGAGTGATCCGGTGCAGGTACCACCCGAAACAACCGTGTCCATTTAGAGAGGATTTGTCGCTGCCGAGCGTGGTCTCGTCCATGCTCGGCAGCGAGCAGGCGTGAAGTGCAGTGGCTTCCTTTTGCGAGGAAGTCATCTCGCAAACGGAGGCGGCGGAGAGGGCCCGCGAGGCGGATCCCCTCAGTGACCGTCTTCGCCGACGGAGGACCGGCAGAAGGAGGCGGCGCTTTGCCCAACTCCTCCTGCCACCGTAGCCGGACCTGAGGGGATGTAGTCGGGGGGCTCATCCCCTCATTGCACAGGTCCGGCGGACGAGGGGAGGCAGCTGGTGTGTACCCAGCTGCCTCTCTATAGGTAGGAGCCCGGCGGCCACCTTCCGCCGGGCGGACCGTTGGGGCGGCTATCTAAGGGGAATAGCTTAGCACGATCCCTTGCCGCCCCAACACTACGGTCTTTCGGTACACCGGGGGGTTTTAGTCCGTGCAAAACGGACATAACCCATCCTTTCCCCCGGGAGGGTGGGTATCCATAAGGGATTACACCAGGTAAAAAAAAAAAATGATGATGACCTGATAGAGATGATCAGGTATTGCACAAGTGATTCATTCTAATAGATATTTAAACTGTTGTAATGATTGACATATTCTTTAGTATATTGAATCTATGACATCTCAAAAAACAATTGAAATAGCAAGAGAAAAAGAAACGAAATAGTAATAGTTTAAAACTATATTATAGCATTTAAGCATCTTTACAATGTAAATTATAAGCAAGTATGTAATTCTTTTATAGAGTATAAGTATATCCCTTCAAATAGAATTGAATAAAAGGAGCACCTTAGTGAAAGCGGCGCTTATTCAGCTGTTAATAGCATTTTCTGTTTACGTGCAGCCAGTATAGTCGATTATACTTATTGCTTTACGAAAGTTTATACGGACATGCCCTTAATTAAAATGTAATGTTATACGATTACGATACGATATTCATTGATTAGTGATCGACAATATAGCTTTCGCCAAAACCGATTAATGGGTGATCTTCTGGCCTACATGCTGCACCGCTGGGGGGAGATAATTGACAAACACGGCGAGGCCTTGGCAATCAGTCTCGACATTGCCAAAGTCTTTGATAAGGTCTGGCACCGTGGTCTTCTCTCCAAGCTTCCAGCGTACGGACTCCCCGACAATTTATGCAGGTGGATCTCTAGCTTTCTGCATGAGCGCAGAATTCGTGTTCTTGTTGAAGGACGTGACTCGCAGCTCATGTCAGTAAACGCTGGAGTTCCTCAAGGCTCTGTACTTTCACCTACTCTGTTTCTTCTGAATATCAATGATATGTTGCCTTTGGGCCGTATTCATTGCTATGCAGACAATAGTACCATTCATGAGTTATATTACAGCAAGCCTTCTTGCGGCCGGGGAGAAACAGAAAAGAGACGACAGGAACTTATCATTGAGCTCGACTGATCCTTGCATCGCATATCAATATGGGGAGCAAGTAATTTGGTCGAGTTTAATGCTAACAAAACACAGGTGTGCGCGTTTACATGCAAGACATCTCCATTTACCCCCCTTCCTACTCTTCAGAACATCTCACGTATCTCTCGGCAGTCGCCGTTATTTTTGGATTGCACTGTGCTTACCATCAGGCACAGTGCAGTCACTTTGCCGTGCTACTATAAAAAAAAATACGAATTGCGTTAGTTATTTGAATTAGAATTGCCTATCTGTTTATTTTTTTAATCTTTGTTGAATAATAGGATATTAATGTTCGTGTATTTTTTTTTTCACCACGATCTATCCCACTAATATATTCGTTTTAATGTTGAAAACAATTCGTTACATCTATAAACTAAAATATAAATCAAATCTAGAGTATATCAATCACAAAAGTTGAACCTTAAATAATTACATTTTAACAATGAAACCGCCAAAAACTCAACTTTAAAAATGTACTAGAATCTCCTTGTCTATAGTTGGGTACCAACCTAGTCTAGAATTGTTATAAGGCTGATATCTCAATCACTTAGTATTTCCTGCTCGATTTTGAGGAGTTCCTCGGTGCACCTTCGAAATTTAAGATCCAAGGATAGTGAGATTGAGTGAGAGTCCAAATCTAAATAACGAAGTTCTTGGGTAAGCCTAATCGAGGACCTCTTTCTTCTTGTAGTTGGTTTCTAACGACAGATATGAAAAATGTGATATAAGATATTTCTTTACCACTAGAGATAAATACTTCAACATGTAATTAAAATGAGATACGTTTATTTTCGAAGTTGATCGTTATTTAAAATAACCGTGATTTTAATCAACAAAGGCAAATATTTGCATTGACTGTAGAGATCTTCTACGACTATACATAGTAGTTCTAAAGTCGCAACAACTCAATGACTAAAGATAATATTCCATTATGAGTGTATTTTTTTTTATATTTTAGGGTGCAAACGACCAGGCAGTTCACCTGACGGTGAGTGATCACCGCCGTCCAAAGAGACCAGCAATACCAGGGCAGTCGCAAGAGCGTTGCCAGCCTTTTAAAGAAATATACGCTCGTTACTTAAAGGTTTGTAACTCGTAAATGAAATAATATAAAACGAGTCATTTACAGTGGACTGATATAGATGAATGAATATGTCGCTTTTGCTTTAAGAAATTCATAGAAAGGCTTATCCATATAAGATATCAAAATTGCGCTTTTAGTTCGTATCAAGTCGGAGCACGCAATTCCACAATCAACATGTTAAGAATGAATGCATATTAAAACGTTATTTGAGCACTTCAAAAAATAGGTGGCTTTTTTCCATCATTATTTCTTAAACCGTTAATATGACCGAGTTTTATCTGTTAACTTTGTCTCAGAGAGAAATATTTGTATTATATTTTTCACCTACATTTTAGTAGATACGATTTTTCTCTCTTAATTCATAACTCGATATATACCCATTATAATCCGGTGAAGTTATATTATATAATATGTTATTACCATTATCAAGTGATAAGAAACAGAAATTAGAGTTTTGTGTGTATGTTTAATATCGCCAATGTAGCTCGGGCTTTTATAGTGACTGTGTGCGTATATTCCCCTGGTAAAGAAGCTTTAGGTTAGTAGTTGATTACTTACCTACACGAGTGTAAAATTATCTACAATATGGAGTTATGGATTAAAGGTGTATATACCCCTTTTGTAAACGATTTGTGCATTCCCATATAAGTTTGAAGAATTAGTGTAAAGAATACAGATTAATAGCTTTTATTCTTTTAGCACATAAGTCTTGTCCTGTTTTTGTTTAACAAAATTATTTATTGAGTTTAATCTTCCGCGGAACAGAAATAGTATATATACTAAATGAAACAGGGTCACAAAAGCGTTCAAGAAAGTTAAAGTTTCCTCGTTTTTAGGGAATCACTCAAGGAAAATTGCTTACATTTTTATTCACTGTGAATTAAAAGTTATAACTGGGTCGGCGATGAGAGCTTTCGTACTTTGTTTAACTTTGTGTTTATCAATTTTCTCCTTTTTACCTTATAACTCAATATAAATAGATGTGGACGGATACAAATTTATAAAAAACAAGCTTCTGCCCGCGAGTTCGTTTGCTTTACTCACTAAACGCTAACGCTAAGCAGCGGAGACTCTCAGCTGAAAAAAAACGGTTTTGAAACATTCTTTATTGGTGTCCCGCTCCTATTTGTCCTAGTGTGGTCATATATTATTTATAACCTTCTTTGATAGATGAGCTATCTAACACTGAAAGAATGTTTAAAATCGGACTAATAGTTCCTGGGATTAGCGCGTTAAACCTACTAAACAAACAAACCCTCCAGTTTTATAACATTAGTAGGTATAGATTACTACTCTTCTCTCATACTTAACTCCAGTCTTCAAATCTAATTACAAATTAACTTTTGATATTGTGGATCGATGTTAATGAAACAAAAAAATAGTTACTCCTGAGGATATGCCTTATAGTTTTCTTGTCGGAGTTTTATTGTGAACTCAGTACTTGAGAAGTGATGCGTGATCATACAAACAGACAGATAGACAGAAATTTCTAAAAATAATTGAAATGTATTCTATTACGTATTTCTAGATACCCGCAACAATTTTTTGCACGAAAATAGTTAAAAGTACAGAAACTTTAGATTTACATTATTATTATATGTAATGATGACGTTCGAAGATACACAGTGTATCACTCTACAGTATATTCCCATTATAGTAAGACCCGTGTGTAGTAATCGTTAGTTCGTTAGTATCAGTGTGTCGGTTCTGGATGATTCAATTTATTATCAGTTACCGAATGACTGTCGCAATGACGCAAGCTAGCATGACGTCGGTGACTCTAGACGGATTCTTCTTTTTTGGGGTTGTTGTTGTTCTTAGATTATACGTTCAATCGAATATAACGTATCCATTTTAATGCAGAAGTATGATATTACATAATTTAAAATGTACTGCAGTTAAATCTGAATAACAAAATATTTGATGAAATTATACGTTGTAATATTGTAAACGGAATACTTTTTTATACTACAATGGCAGCAAACAAGCATGCGCCCGATGTTAAACAGTCACAGCAACCTATGGACGCTTGCAACATAAAAGATGTCATATGCGCGTTGCAGACCCTTCAATGTCCTAATTACTTTCCCCTTGAAAAATGCAATACTGTAGCTCCTTGAAAAAACCTCAGTAGCGAACTCATCACACAGCCGGATCGCGCGTTGGAGAAAACCCCTCTAGAACCAAATCGTCCAAGATCATTTCGGTTCCAGTGTGTGAAGATAGATTCCCACCCGATGACGAGCGGTACGATGGTGAAAAGAAGCCACAGGCATTAGGGTTTAACAATTCCTCGGAACACAACCCATTATAAAAACGGTAGAACACACATTGGAAGGCGATATCTCTCCTTAGACGTAATGGTTCGATAAAGTTTGTGTGCTTGGGATCGTCAACAATTCTCACAGCTCGTCTTTGTGCAGAGTCAAATGGGCCAAGTTGGTATCCAGGTGCTCCTGCCCAGCGATAGCAATAGTACTCCATGTGGAGTCGAACTTGCGTTTTATACTACAGCAGTCTTTGCCCCGGAGTGAAGTACCGCTTCGCCTTGTTCAGAACACCGAGCTTTTTGGGTGCCGCTTAACTTTGTCTTCCAGATGATTACGAAACTAAACGTCGTTAGAAATTTTGACACCAAGAATCCCAATAATTACCGCGATGGTAAGTGGTGTGTCCTGGAATTGTGGGTCCACAGCGAATGGGGTTTTTTTGGCGGTGAATGCGCAAACTTGTGTCTTACTAAAATTAGTTTAAAAAACATGTTTTATATATCAATGACAAAAGTAGAGATCTCATAACGTGTCGCAGGAGAATTAGTAAACATACAAATCAAGGTAAATAAAGCCCACCCAGTAGCTCTACGTAAGATTCGGACCCACAATTTTCAGAGTGACAGCAGACAGGTAACCGCTTAGTCATTGCGCTATAAAGGGCAATCTAAAGAGTTTTAAAAATGTTTTCTAGATTCCTTTGTAAGATATTTGCTATCTCTATGTAACAACTCACAAATCGTAATATTCCTAATCTTAAGAAGTAGCTCTCCCTTTTTTCTTTTAGGGCAACAAAAGTTACGTATTCTTTTTTTTATGTTATATAGGAGCCAAAGGAACAGGCGGGTCACCTGATGTTAAGTAATCACCGCCGCCCATAGACACTAGCAACACCGGGTGTCGCAAGTGCGTTACCAGCTAGTGTTTTGGGAGATGGGAGAAATTAGCGATGGAGATAGTAGAGGAAAGGAGGAGAGAAGAGGGGAGGGGAAAGGGTGGGAAATGTGCCTCCGGCGCTCTCACTGACCGAATAAAACGCAAAAACTTACTAAACTAAACTATGAAGGTATTAATTTCCACGTTAATTCGATTTAATGACAGTGCACCTTTACCAAACCGGTTAAAAATTAAACGTTACTTAGTAGGGGTGCTTCTTAGAATGAAATTCCGGCCGATTGACAAGTCACACGGGAATATCTATGTTCAAAAGTCGAACATAAAACGGTTAAGTAATGTACTGTATGTACTGCCCTGTCTATCTGTCGACTTCAAATATTGTTTTGAAGCTACTGACGAAATTGAGTGTTATCAGTAAAGAGTTTTACGATTTATCTCCTACTTTCAGACACGCGCATGTTTTAATTTCGTTGTCCAAAACTGCTAAAATTGTTAGAATTGAAGATCTACCCATAAATTAAGAGAACAAGTTTTACATGCAAAATTGATTTAAATTGCATTAAAATCTCTTAAGTATTTATTTTAGGATAATTTTCAATAATTATTATGGCCGAATTTGACCTGTAGGCAAACGTAGTCTAGTGAAGCTGTTGAGACCTTGCTGGGTCAATAGCATAGTCAGTTCGAAAAAAAAACTAGTATGCAAATACTAGCATATTTTATTTTTTAGGTATGGATTTGCTGTAATTTCGATGAACACATACTACAAAAGTCAGTATATAAAATTTAAAGATACCAATACTCATTAAATATATTGTCTAGACAAGTTCTGGTTATTAAAAGTAGAGTTTTTGTTTTCGAACTGAATACGCCAGCAAGGTCTTAAGAGCTTCACCGGACTAATTAAGAGTAGGGATAGCGATCGAAGTGTTTTGATTGTAGTTTCAGCAAGTACCACGACCTTTTTGATGTAAGTTTTATCAAGTAGCTTATATTTAGTGATCTATATTAGGCTTTTCTAGGTGGCAGAGTCACGCTGAAGCTATTACTGGTTTCAGTATGAATGGGTCGGATCATCCGGGGTACTACCATCCGACCCACAGAAAACCGACGTGAAGTAACAGTACTTGCATTGTTGCGTTTCGTTTGGTCAGTGAAAGCGCTGGAGGCCCATCTCCCCTCCTTTTCCTTCCTTCTCTTACCCTTCGTCCCCACTTCCCCACCAACTAAGCTGGCAAGGCACTTGCGACTCCTCTGGTGTTGCTGGTGTCCATGGACGGTGGTGATCACTTAACGTCAGGTGACCCACCTGTTCGTTTGCCTCCTATGATATAAAAAAAGGTTATGTAAAACCAACCTAAAAGGCCAATCACAATAAAACGTCACTTCTTAGGATTAAGTTGAAGACGGTTAGTCAGGTAATGTGTTTTTCAACCACATACATTTTATTGTATAAAACAAAGCTTTGCGTAAGCTTGTTGAGTTATATTCCAGGCACTAATTAATGCTGACATTCTTGGGAATGATGAAGTAATAGCTACTGGTATCTATTTGAAAGAAAATAACAATATATCTTTTTTAACTTAATCTATATTTAAAATAGGCTTCCGTAATGCCACATTATGCACATTTTTTAAATTAAAACGACGGCGTTCATAATATTTCCAACATAATAAAGTCTCTAATCACTTACATGTTTTCGTATAAATATACTAGTTTACCGAATCCAATTTGACAACAAGTTCTGTATTCAAAAATATTCCAATTTATAAATTATTCTGATACCTACAGTGACATGATCGATAAATTTTTAAAATGGTCCATTCCTTTTTATATTAGGTCACTAAATAAACGTAATAGCTACGCTAATGGTAGTCGAAGTGCCAAGCAATAAATAATTTAAGCAGTCGGAATTCCCTAATTCATTCTTTATGAAAAAAACTTTAGTAACAGAAATAAACTGGTGTTACCGAATTTTATTACGAAATACAGTGTTACCATTTGAAAGAAATGAAAATGGTTTTATTATATACGTTAATTTAGTATTTAAGATTTATACGAGGTACGGTTAATGTTTTGTTTGCAAATTTCTAGTGCCTTTAAGATTGTAGTCCGGTGAAGCTGTTAAGACCTTGGAGGGTCTATAGCGTAGTCAGATCGAAAAAAAAAATAGAGCCTTTAAGCAAAACACAACATAAGTCATTGAAATAAATAGAAAAATAGTATCGGTATATTGAAAAGTCTTGTATCTTGTCAAAGATAAACCTTGTTTTAATTAAAACTAATTACACGTCAACTAAACTGTGGTTAACTAACTTTCGGTCGTTAATCTGAACGAACGTACTGAGAAACAATAACATGTTTATATTGAGATTAATGGATAACTACGTTTCTGTTAAAGTATTTTAAACAAGGATTAATATTCTCTCGGCCGAAACATGAACGTTGAGGAAGTAACATACAAAACCGACACAGAAAGGGTATTAAACAGTGGCTTCGATAAACGGCCCAATAAGTTATGTAAAGTGCGGGTGCATCGCGTTACATTACAACCCCTACATGTCTGGGGTTGGTTGGGACGCATGCGCGTGCACCGTCGGCCGGGTACGGCATATGCGGAATATTAAAGGAGGAAAGAGAAAAAAATTAACTTGTGAAGCCATTTTCGTCTATCGGTGCCTCGGCGGGCGAGGGGGCCGCCGTAGGGCTTCACCGATGCAGACAACAGCAGAGAGTCTCGCGCGGTCGTCTTGTACGAACGCTGTAACGTAAAACGGGCCGAGCTCGCTCATTCCGATAACCGGTTCGGGTAGTCTATGTGATTACACGTTGTGAGACCGATAATAATTGTGCTGTGTCGTCCATACTTTACAAAAGCTTTTGCTTTTTGAACAGTGATTGTAGACAATGTTCTTTATGCTATTAAATTATATGTAAGTGATTCTGTAATTTTTTGTGAAGTGTTGAATTTTCGTAATTAAAAATTCTAGTGACAAAGTGACACGTTGATTGATAGTTAATTAGTTAATTGTTTAATTAGTTCATAGTCGAGTGTAGCGTGTAATATTAAATAGTCAAAACTTTTACAATACTTTTTACTCTTGTGAGATAATAATCCAGTTGAAGCAACATATAATTTTATTGCAAGTAAGTTTGCTTATAATATTAATGATATTTGGATCTGATCAATGCAGGAATGGTTTTCACTTTTAATTTATTTTGTCTGAATAGGGTTAAATTTTGTTTATGATTTTATTTTCTTTGTGACATAGCTTTTTGTTCTGTTTCTATTATTTTATAGATTTGCATTATAGTGTTCCCTAAAACAGAGTATATGAACATAGTTAATATATGTTTTACTTATTTTGTATATTTTATTTAGGTACATTGATTGATTGGATGTATATATATATATTCAGAATGAAACATTTGAAGATACCTGTTATGGATTTGCACCTGCTGTCCTTAAAAATATGATCTCGTGCGTCAACACAAGCTGCATATTTCAATAGTATATGAACGAATAGAAACAGCGTAGTTCTGTTTTCACTTGAATAATTGTTTAAACATTACTTATGTACATAAAAATATTTTTAAAATCATAAATAATCGTATTATAAAATATGAACTGTCTACATATATCTCATAGTCATATAAAGAGAAACTTCCATAGCATTCAAAAAGTTTTAATGGTGCTCCGAGGATACAGTAAATCAAATCTTTTATTTATGAAGTAATAACTCTACGACAGAGTGCACTCTAAAATAGACATGTACGTATAATAAAAAATCCATACACTTTCCAATAAATTATCGCGAGACGTTCTTTTTATTGGAGTAACGAATGGTGAAATGAGTAATGGCAGAAGTTTCACCGATAAATCATGCTTGCTGTGAGGAGTTTCCGACGTTAGGGTATTATTTGGTAAGAGCCACCCCTACTTGCTAGTTTCGTCTGATACACTTATCTCAAGCCTGAAAGTGATTGCTAAAATAAAATTGAGATTACGCATTGTATAGTTAGATTTTGGGCACTTAATTAAAAGTACTTGAGCGACCGAGTCTAGCTCGGTTCTTTAAAAATATTTTTAAATTAAAATACACTGTTAGGTTTGTCTTATAATATTAACATTTTTGTACAAATAAAAAATGTCACTCGGACTCGAACTGGGGTTACACGGATTTTCGATGCAACTGATTTCTATCTAAGCTATTTTTGTTTTGACAGCGTTGGCGAAATTTATAAATATTCTAGCTATATTTTTCCCTGAAAAATCATTTAAAAAAGTTTTCTATGAATAAAATCTAGCTACATCGATTTATCATCCCCGAAATTACCCACATACTAAGTTTCACGGAAATAGATGACGCCGTTTCCAAGATACTGAATATATACAAATATAAAAATATTCAAGAATTGCTCGTTTAAAGGTATAAGATTAACAGACAATTACGTGACGCTTGATGCGAATTAAGGAAAACGAAGCAATTAATTAAATGACACAGCGGCTACTGAATAGTTTTTCTTAAAGAAAATAGTAGTGTTGAATAGAGAAATCGATGGTCCGTGAAATGACGTGTCGGGTGAACCAAATACCATTTGATGAACTATTGTTTAGGAATGTACCGATAGGCGGAGGCGAATTTGCTGCGCTCTTGGATATTCTATAGACGTTCTATGTTCAGTACTCGGCCTATATCGGACATTTAATGAGATTTTTTTTATAAGCTCCATGATCTACATAGAAAATGAATAAAGTAGATCCTTAGAAATAAAATACTCATCTTGTAGTTTATTATAATTATAATATAAAATCAACTGTACCTACAGAATGTTTTTTCAACGATGATTCATACAATGACACATATATTATATTGTAATTGTTATCTCTGAATATTCTTTTTTTTTTACTGAATAACAAAAACTATGTAATCGGGAACAATTGACGTAGCAGATGATAGCACCCAAGGTTTTTTTATTGTAGCACGACAAAGTGACTCCACTATGCCTGATGGTAAGCATAGTACAGTCCAAAAACATCGGCAGCCATCGAGAGACAGATTATCCATTGACGGTCGCCGTTGTCATGCCGATCTGTGTAAATGACTCTTCACGTTACGCTTGAAGGACCCCATGTTATACGAAGGAGGGAACACACTGGCCGGGAGATTGGTCCACAGCTTCATGGTACGGCTAAGATATGACGATGCGAACTTTTTAGTTCGTGCCTAGATACAATTTACCGTAAAACTGTGGCTACGAAGCCCAATGCGTATAGTTCAGTTGTGGAAAGTGGAGGAAGAGATTAAATTAAATAACTCATCGGAGGTTTTGTTTCATGAACAGAAAACAATTATTTTTTCATCTTCAGGAATATTATTCATAGCAATAAAAAGACGTTCTCACGTTACCGGAAACAGATATTCGATCGCCACGCTTGGATACTTTACGCTTTCACTATTGTCCCTTTGTCTGAACTTAGCTACCTTAACTCGTCCATAGAGGCAGTTTCGTAGATTGCATTTGTCACGTTTAATATGTTGTGCATTACTTGTTTCACATAATTTTCTCAATTATTTTGTACAAATGTTAAATTATATGCATCACTTTGTAAATTATACATTTTTTCTTTCTCAAACATCGATTCTAGTACAGATTTCAATTATCACAGCAACATTTATAATTTGCAATATGAAACTGTTAATGTATAAAAATGAGCCGTATATTTTTAGACTTTATATTCCCCAGATGCAATCTTAAAAGCAACCAGAAAGATTGGCAAATTTGCATTCTTGGTTCTTTTTCTACAGCAAACATAATGTAAGGACCACCCGCGAAGATGAAAACCCATTTCAATACCGACTTTATAGCTTCGAGATAGAATTTCAAATCAGGAATCTCCTTCTTGTTGTACCTATCGGTTGCAATAAGCCGCTCCACAACTTACTCGCATCTACTCGTACAAATTTCTATACGCTCACCGAGAAAATATTTTATGTTGAATCTTCCGTCTCATTTTATACTGGAAGATAAACAAATTTTACGAAAACAATAAAGGAAATGGCTTTAATTTGTGGTAAACGTTTTATCCTTTACAAATAGAATTTTATGAAGAGATTTCCAGATTTTTTAATCTTCGCTCGACATCTCGAATAACACAGCTGCAACATTCGAATCTCATTAGCGAGTGAAACAAAAGAAAAAAACTCAAAGCAATAAATTTTAGCAAGGCTCAAGTCGAAACGTTTACGGTTTCTTTTAATTTGGTTACCATTGTTGAAGCGTCCTGCTGAGCGCCGCCCGTTTGATTTCTTTCTAGAATTACAGCTGCTTTAAACATAGGTTACTTCTTATTACTTGATTACGTAAGTAAATTAAATGTCACGTCCGGTCTTTCGGTAAATTTGAACAATACTTTTCCATCAAAACATTTTCGGTGTTGTTACAAAATAGTTAAATACGTATTGAATACTAGATTGAATTAGGTCTGGGTCATTTCGTATTAAATGCACCGCGCTCGCCGAACGCTCGCCATCCTGCCTTTTTATCTCGCTTTGGTTAGGTTAGGTTAGACTTACGAAAAAGGATAACGTGAACTTGTCTCGGCAGCGGTCAGCGAGCGCAGTGCATTTAATACTAAGATACTCAAACTTTTAAAGCAAGTATTCAATACGTTTTTAACTTTTTTGTAATAACACGGTTTTTGTCTTTGTCCTGAACTGAACATATTATTCGAGAGTCTAATACATACTTTTAATTTTTATTTCAATATTTTTCGTCATTATCAACTTTAAGATTAGATTTAGAGAACTATATAAAATTGTACTAAAAATATTAAAATCCTCGAGTTCAGAAAATACAGTAACTAATTTAAAATAAAACTTTAACTAACATATGGTAGCGATATTTTGGCATATTTTCACAGACGTGTATTTATTTCAAAATGATTGAAGCCATTCCGAGGGTTCGATGTGGGCACTACGGGCGGGTTGGAGATAGATGACGCTGCATTTTGTTAGCGCGCCGCGTGTGAGTGCCAAGCCTACTCTGATAAAATTAATAGTAGTTCGACTATCGATTGCATCGATAAACTTGTTTGAGTGTGGAAAGATACTACATACCGGTACATCAATCATCTGGCCGTAATTGAAAACATGCAGCTGCGGTCTTATTTAAAACAATGTGCGTTATAACCTATAAACAATATTTTAATATTTAAACAGAACAAAAGTTTACACTTTATGACAAACATCGACACGTGTTTTGCGACGATTTTAAACCAACTGCATCCCAGCTGTGTGGAACAGAACGTGCCGTTTTGGGTTCCCATTAAAATTCCCATAAATAAAATCCAATGATAAAAAAACGGTACCCTGTTCGAAAGCCCTCTAACAACAAACAGGTAAGCGAATCTTTACAACACCTTACAAAACGAAATATGAGCAATCCGGTGTGAGATTTTACGTTGTATTACCACTGAATAAGAACTAAGAAGTTATTTTATAGGAATAATATTTCACAAAAGCTCTTTTACAACGTTAAAGGTGAATAAAAACTTTTTTTCTAAGTTCACGAATATGGGAGATACGATGTTAACAAAAGTTGCATTTCATGTCTCTACGTGTCCCGGAGTCATTCGGTTCACAGTCCTTTTAAAGTATTGTTTCTCCTTTATTATAATTTACTTCCTGAATATATATACTTTGTTTGGCGTTTGGATTACATTATTGAATCTAATAAAAATGTATGAGTGGACGCTATGTACCAAATGCATCCGCTTTGGAAAACCGTGCCGCTTTGAAATGTTGTTTGTTTAACGATAAATTCTTAAGTTGTCGATACCAGGAAGTGTTATTTGTGGGTATACTCGATTATTCATGGGCATATATTTTGTTTTCCTTGTGTTAAGGTGCATCTACATGAAGTATTTCTTTTCGAACTGACTAACGCTGTTTGTATGAAGATCTTTATTAGCATCATCGAGCTTGGTTGCGAGCGTAGAAAGTACTCAGTCAAAATGGAAACGATCTCAAGGGTTTTATATGAAATCTTTAATTATAAATTTATCAGTGTTATGTATGAAAATCGTAGATATTGAGAGATGTAACAGATTTTGTATACAAATTTTTTTTTTTTTTGAAGTTATACTTCTTTTGGCGCGTTAGGGAAAAATGATGACTGGATGAAAGGAGGTATAGCTGATCAGGCGTGAAAAACCGCTGCAATCTCTGTTCAGGATTCCGAGTCTCCGAGATGCAGTGGAGATTATGCTCCCGATGTAATCCTTGAGATTGAGGTAGCTGCGAATGTCTATACCTAAGATATCGAGGCTGTCTCGCATTGCGAGCGAGACATTCTGGAGAGCAGCATTTGAACTGGTTAGAAAAAATTTAGG
>JACEII010000002.1:9475555-9556338 GCA_014332785.1 Antheraea mylitta
TCGGGGTAGGATAACGTCCGTCGGGTCATCGTATATATTTTCTTTATTAAAATTAAAAATTACATAATAATAGTGAAATGCTTATTATTTTATCTAAAATTAGTTACACTTCTAAATTTTATGTAACACCTTTCCCTTTTTAAGTAAATAGCCTAATTAAACATTGAAATTCTTTCTTCCTCCTTGATATACGTATAGTATACCTCTTTCAACGAAACCTCGAATCAAAACAATAATGTTATGATAGGAGACCGCTGTACGTCGTCCGTGTTTATTTTAAACATTCACCCACAACCGCTATAGGATTAGGTATATTCCTTGTAAATACATCCAAAGGTTTCGCTTCAATACAATTGTTTACCAATCCTCCTTATACAAATTATAATCCGAGTATCCAACAACAGGTACGGAATAATTTATTTCATTGTTACCTAAAATTAAGATATCATTATTGAAATTTCAAGACTCATTCTAGTCTACAAACTATCTAAATTAAGGACGCATACGTTTCCAGAATAGTATTGAATTTTTGAATCAAGTATCTTATTACCGTGATATTCGAATTAAAGCATTGATGTATAAAAATCCAAGACGCTTAGTTAACGTCTCAGAACAATACACATAAAATAAGCGCATCATTATCAGTATTTTTTTTTTATGATCATCATATTTTACATGTATAAAATACAAAATCTTGAAAAAATAACACGTAAAATATTAGGAAAAGCTTAAATTAGATTTGCCAAATTTTGAAATGTAAAGACACTTTTTTTTCCTCGAACTGACTACGCTATCTAGCAAGGTCTATACAGCTTTACCGGACTGCCGTAAATATACAATTTTTGTCTCCCTATATTTTTTTTGTTGGCAATTAAAAAGATATGGGTCAAAAAGTATTTTTACGACTTTGTTTTTTGTGCGATTTGCAATTCTTCTATTATAGATTTAGCAGTACATCATCGAACTTTAATTACTTTAATTAAATAGTGTGACTGGAATCTAGTAATAACGTTGTAAGTTGAAAATCGTATTTACGAAGGGCCACTTGCTTGTTATATCCAAATAAATAATGAGTATGAGAGTTCAGTTTACTTTTTAAGTAATCAATGAGATTCTGCCAAGAATAGAGTGATATAAGACGAAGGTTCATATGTATAAAACACATATATAGATACATTTTAGTACAGAGAGACAAAAAATTCAAAGATTTGTAATGTGATGTCGTAAAAAACATTTTTGTGCGCTTAAATCGCAAACGCTGGCTAAATCTTACGAGATAGATCAAATTAATGTACTATGGAATTGTATACCTTAAAAAGATCTATGAAAAAGTCCTTGATGGTATATATTTATTTGTAAAGAATAACAAACAGTAACCATTTTTATCTTTTTAGAAAAATAACTACGTGTTATTTATACAATACATTATTATTCCTTATCCAATCAAGACAACCCTTGACAGTATTTAATTAAATGAATGTCTACATTACACTCGTGCGAAGCTAGAGCGGGTCGCTAATATAAAATAAAATTGTTTTAATGAAATAGATACTACTAGTATATTTTTTTTTAATTTTCAACAGGTAGGTGCTTGGCCACAATCTCACCTGGTGGTAAGTGACGATGAGGCTGACGATGTATCGCGCTTACCCACTAGATGCCTGTTCACTCTACTCTTGAAGACTCCTAAGTTATAAGATGACGGGAAGACAGACGCCGGGAATGAATTCCACTCCTTTGCCGCAATCATAATGAATGTGGAGTGGAAGCAAATCGTTTCGTACGAATTTTGGGAATATCAACCACGTAAGGGTGGAAACCCTCACGGCGTCTGGTCGTCCTCTGGTGGAATGGAGACGGTGGAGTTATATTTTTAATGAGTATCAATTATTATCGGGATATTTATGAAACGAATAATTTCTCTATATATATTCTTAGTTATAAACAGACAACAGAAGTATTAATAATGTTTAACATTTGTCTTTTGTTAAAAGCGATCAAGAATGTTATTCACTGGTAACTTTGTCTAAAATGTAAATTGTTAAATTATAATATCAAATTTAATAGTTGTTATTTACAACTACAGTGTAAGCTGATAGATAGGATGAAACTACAACATCTTTGATATTTATTATCACATTATCGAAAATGATTATAAGGAATTCAATAAAATAAAATCTAAAGTCTCATTACTTAATTATTCAGTATAACTTCTGCTATTATTTTGCTAGGTTAAGCATCTTTGTAATGTAATCTGTCCCAAGCAGAGCTAAGAGATTGCTATTTGATTCTTTGTTTTTTTTTTTTTGAATTGACTACGCTATTTTCCCAGCAAGGTCTTAACAGCTTCACCGGACTACTAAGGCGAGCACTTAAGGCACTCAGCCGATTTTATTTTGGCAACCAGCTCAAGGGTGCAGGGCACACCTCGGCTTGGCTGTTGCCTGTTGCATGCAAAATCGCGATCTATCTTAGATAACCTAGCTAACTATTCATATATGTATGAGTTGTTGAAACGTAAATGTGTACCAAGCATACACGCCTCAACAACTCCTCCATATATTTATTATCGGAAAATTGAGTTTTTCAGTTCGATAAGGGAAAAAAAAAGTAAACCCTTCCACTTCCATGTGTAAGCGTGTAGGCGTGCATGTGTGTGGGGGTGATCGTGTAGTGTTGTAGCGGTGATGTATATTTGTGTGTCACCGTATCGCGCAAGCAACGCACTCAAGGGCTCCCTACAGAGGGATCGAACCTAAGCTTGAGCCGCTGCCGTGGGAGGCCTAATCGAGTGTGCGGGAGCGAAATTAACCCCCAGGCCACGGCGGCGTGATCTGTGGTTACTCGGGCGTGGACGTGAACACGCTCTGTTTCGAGGGATAGGCTGGTACTGATCGTTCGCTGACGTGATTGAATCAGGAGGGTCGGTAAAAATGTGTCGCGGACGTCTTTTATAACGCGCAACGTTAGGTACGGGTTCATAGTTAGCGGCGGATACCACTAACGGACTGGGATGATTCGCGGCTTTTTCGAAATAACTAATCGTAAGTGATTTTACGTACACCCAGATAGAAGGGATCTCTAGATCTCTATTTACGTAAAACACGATTTTGGAGAACCTGCAGCTTATCAAAGTTATCTTTGGATATATGCGCAAAAACGGGGCAGCTATTTTTCATCACGGGACGTATACACGTCTTATACAAAGTGAGCTTGTGTCTGCGGGACATCTTACTCTTATGACAAAGCAACGGATGGAGGCGACCCAACACCCTAGCGGCTTTGTTTCACACTCTGTTTATATGTGAACTGAACTTTAAATGTCTATCTAATGTAACACCGAGATATGTGACCTCTTCGACCCAAGGGATATCGGAAACATACCGCGCAACACACTCTCTCTGAGTGTGCTGCGTGAGAGGTGGAGCGCCGCAATCTGGCGGTGGTGGTAGGAGATGATTTGTCGCTGCCGAGCGTGGTCTCGTCCATGCTCGGCAGCGAGCAGTTGTGGCGAGCAGTGGCCTCCTTTTGCGTTTTGCGAGGAAGTCATCTCGCAAAAGGAGGCGGTGGAGAGGGCCCGCGAGGCGGATCCCCTCAGTGGTCGTCTTCGCCGATGGAGGACCGGCAGGAGGAGGCGGCGCTTTGCCCAACTCCTCCTGCCACCGTAGCCGGACCTGAGGGGATGTAGTCGGGAGGCTTATCCCCTCATTGCACAGGTCCGGCGGACGAAGGGAGACAGCTGGTGTGTACCCAGCTGTCTCTCTATAGGTAGGAGCCCGGTGGCCACCTTCCGCTGGGTGAACCGTTGGGGCGGCTATCTAAAGGGAATAGCTCAGCACGATCCCTTGCCGGCCCAACACTACGGTCTGTCGGTACACAAAAAAAAAAGGTAAGACTTGCGAAAAGAGGATAACGCGAACTTGCCTCGGGCGAGCGCGATGCATTTAGTATGAAACATTTTTAAAGCAAGTATTCAGTACGTATTTAACTTTTTTGTAATAACACCGAGAATCTGTCCAACGTTATTATGTTAGTATGGATACATGTTTTATAAAATTTCCACCTTTTACAACGAATGATGGTTTTTGGAGACTTGTCGTTAAATATTTTTATGGGTAAATATCTGATGACGTGTATACTGTAAATAATCGCCTTGTTAACCCAATCGTTCAATAACAGGTTTCGAATTATTCAAAACATGCCGCATCAGTATACGGTTTCGTGGTTAAACGGTTAAGTAATTTATATTTAAAATGAGATAACATTCACATAGAAATTTTATGTTTAACATTAAAATGTAAGTAAAAACTTTTATAGCGTCACGTAAATAATTATATACTTATTTACAAACATCGTTACTTTGGATACAGTATTTTATTACTGTCTCGACAAACGTTGGATCAAACTCAATCAAGTCGTAAAATATACGTGTTAATGGCGTAATAACATAGCTCTGAGGTAATAACACGAAAACCGACTCAATGAAAGTAGTCACATTTGAATGTAATCAAGTCGAAATGCCATTATCGAACAAAGGTGCGACTTCACGCATTGTTTATGGCCTTAGATACTTCTGAAATTCGTGCAGTTGACTTCCGATGTTCGAGCGAATCGAACTTTACTGCCTATAAACTCTTTATAGCCCATTGTCGATTATTATTACTTAACCCTCATGACTTATGACGTAATAAATTCAATTTTGATGGGACACATCTATAAGGCGGAAGGTAAACCTGATTGTTGGCGTGGCGACGCAAATCATATACTTTGCACTATTACCGAAATATTCCAAAACATTTGCAACCTTATCTGTATAAACAAAAAATTCAAATTGTTTTGTCTGTTACTAGAGTTACGCGGCACGCATCAACCACCCAGCGCCCTTCGATAAATGCCGCCAAATACACCGCGTCTGCGCATACTTGAATGTTTGTATTTAATAAAAAGAAAATTTATAATTTGTATTGTTTTATGTCTTCTTTATGTCACGACAAAATCGTGTTGTATTCTGTTCTTGGATAACAACAAAATTTGGATGTTTCATATCTGCCAGGCGACCCGTTACGGCTTAATTATTTTATTTTCTTATAGACCAATTCACCTTTGGTAAATAAACTAAAAAGAGTTTTAACTTTCTTTGTTTCATTCCAATGCAAAGTAATTGATTCAACTACTATACATCAAAAGGGGGATAGTGACTGCGTATATTAGAAGGGAATGAACTTAAACTACCTGCGTATGGTCTGGCTGTAAATAACTTGTTTTGCAATTACAGAGTAACGATTGTCTTTATAAGGGGTGCGGCGCCGTTTGATAGCAATCAAAATTGTGCCAGGCTCTGCTTTACTTCGGTACCTTTATTAGCGGGGTTTGCGTGTTACAGCCAAACTTTCTGTATGTAAAACTTCACAAAGCTATAGAAACACATTAATTAAGAGTAAAAACATGATTTTTGGAAAATATTCTATACTAGGTTCTGTTCGCAACTTCGTCCGCGTAGAATAATGACTCTGGGCTAACTAACACGCAGCGGAAGCTCTCAAAAGGAAAAAAAAAAACGATTTTGAAACATTCTACATTGTTGCCCCGTTCCTATTGGTCTGATATACAACCTATAGCTTTCCTTGATAAATGAGCTATTTAACACTGAAATAGCTATTCAAATAGGAGGGAGACCTTACATATTTCCCTACAAACTTTCATCCCCTATTTCTTATTGTTATTTGAAATGTCATATTTATTTATATCCAATCAACAACCTAGAAAATTAGTTGCAAGGTCTTAGCTTAAAATATGACGACACTTCCATACAACTTTTCAACCCCCTTTCAATACTATACATCCCTTTTTTCGCATTAAAAAGTAGCCTATGTCCTTTTTCAGGCTCTAGACCAGTGTTTTCTAATGTCGGCCCCACGCCCCACAAGGAGACAATTTGACAATTAATGGGGCCAATTTAAAAATCGACTCGATTTTAACCTCTTTCGGTTTGAGTTATTTATATAAAATAAAAAAAGGCAGATTCTTAAAAAATGTCGTAAATAGTTATTAGGTATAATATAGTTTGACGTACCCAAAATAGCAAGACTTGAGGCACCCAAGCCAACCTCACCTACACGTGATGTACCCTGCTGATCAACGAACGAGGCAATGGCGATAGCGGGGTGGTAGGGTTATACAGCCCGACTGGGTCGCAACCACCATGTACATGGCGAAAAAGCCCGTCATAGTGAGTCGCTTTTTAGCGTCGCATTTCGGGATCAGCCTGTGCATATCCAGTACCGGGTGACTTTCGTCATTATGGCCGGCATGACAGTGGCGACCGACGATGGATGATCTGTCTCGCGGTGGTCGCCACTGTTCTTGGATTGTACTATGCTTACCATCAGGCATAGTGCAGTCAGTTTGTCGTGCTTCAATAAAAAAAAAGCATACAACTGGGTAATTAGAATCGTCAAGTGAAGTATGTTTTTCGTTATATGTTTTTATACTTTACTTACGATGTTTTGATAACAATTACATAGCGATTTCTTCTTAAAACATATTATTTATATTTCTTAAGGGAAAAAAAACATTTTTGAAAGGTTAAAAATTATGTATGGGGTGGGGTCATAAAAAGTTTAAAAAGGTTAGGTAGAGCATGACCTGAAAAGTTTGGGAAACACTTCTCTAGCCTATCTGTTTTCATTTAAATTAAATTTCGAAATTTTATTTAAATCGGTTCAGTACTTTTGGCGTGAAACAGCGACAAACAGGCAGACAGAGTTACTTTCGCATTTATAATATTAGTAAGGATATAGATAATGCTGAAATAACATTGCAATATTGCACAAAGAGATAATAACAGAGAGTATACCATGTTTTAGAAGGACCATTCGCTTTATTGAAAGCAATGCTTGCTTTTATACCAACTCCGCCTTCTGAGGCATAAAGTTATTTTCACAACAAAGCACGCAAGGCCTCTCAGCTCCTTATATTGGACCTCGCTAGAGCCGCTCCATTGTAATCTTAATGCCGTATTATATTAATGCGATAAACATCTCCAAGATATCTCGGGTTCATTTTTTTATCTCACTTTAATATTGGCATGAACACTTGAAAAGACTTAAGGCACTGGAACATTTCTCTGGTTACTATTGGTTATCTTTCAAAACGATCGGAGAGGAAGTATCCGATTCTAAAATAAAAATCCTTTGAAATGTTATCATATATTTCGTATATTTATAGGTAAAATTGAAATTATATATTGTGAGTTTTTAAGGTTATCTTCTGTATGAATAATAAAATTATAGAAGACAGTTATTGCTATTGAAATTGTGATTTTATAAGCACTACGCGTTAAGCGATTTATGTCTTTTTCACGTGGAGAAATGGAGCAAACGGTGTGGTGAGCATGCGCAGCAGAGGAAAATTAAGGGAATACTGCTGTTTAAAAGCATATATTCGCTTTTAATTTTTGAACATAAAGTATTATATATATGTATATAATATTAAAATTATAAACAACATAAAGTCGCTGGTATCAAGTAGTATTTAATAATTTAAAAGATTGGCTTTTTCATATATTTGTTTACAAAGAACACTCTAGTTCAATAACAGTTCAATTATGTACATTTTGCCGTAACGGAGTTTGCCGTAACATACATACACTCTCATATTTTTTCATTAGAAACGTCTAGTTGGTAACATGCACGTCAACGCTAGGCATTGCAAGTCAGTCCGCAGGAGTACCAAAATATTAATAATTGGCCTTTGTCAGGGTTGCAGTATTACTGAATATAAATTAATGTTGACTGTAGTGACCACTTAATATAAGTTCGATTGCTAATCTATTTATTACTTTATAGTACAACAAGGACATTATTATGAACTTGTTCTATAAAGAAACACCTTTAATAATCAATATTGCAAAATAGGGAGGTGAAAGACTAACGTAATATATATTAGATATATATATTAGATATATAATAACGTAATACGTAATAGATTTAATGTGCAAAAAAACTCTAAATAAATTAGACTTTTATTAATTTACATTAAAACGGTATGTGTACTTTTCTACTTATGAATTAAATGATATATAAATGCACGATAGGCGTTCTCTTGTCCATTAAATATAATTGTATGTATAATAGTAAATTTAAATAGATATAACCTCACTAAAATACTTATGTCAGATGACAAGGCATGAAAATCCAAATTTAGTGAGCATATTACTCGAAAGAGGCCACGTCAAGGCACGCACAATGAAACTTTGTGCCTTCTCCGAATAATTGCCGTATTTAAGTCGAGAGATTTAGTGCCCTGTGTTGCGTCAGAATGGACGAGTTATGTACTTATTATTATATTAGGCTTTTCTGTATGAAATAAATAATTCTATGGTTAGTCATGGAGTGTATGGTGCGATGAATAGTATAATATGTAGATTTAATTTGCGGTCAAAGAATTCTACTTTGAACATAGTCACCGTACTGGTTACATAGAAGGCCAAAATACTGTAATAATTTATCTTAGTACTTACACAATTTTAACTTTCTAATCCTAATCAATATTAAACCAGGAAAATAATAACAACAAAAAAAAACTACCGAACCAATCGTCATGAAATTTTTCATCCTCGTACCAGAGCTACAGAAATGACGTAGATATCCTTCATCGACAAAAAAGTACTGTTTCCGGGAGATCAATAAAATTACAGATAACGTAGGTGGTAGAGCCACACTGAAGCTATTACTGGTTTCAGCATGAATGGGTCGGCTGGTCCAGGGTAGTACCGCCCACTGTTGCGGTTTGTTTGGTTAGTGAGAGCGCCGGAGGACCACTTTCCCTCCCCTCGCCCTTCCCTACTCCCTCTACCCCTTACCCTCTTTCTCCCAAACAAAGGCTGGAAACGCACTTACGACTGCCCTGGTCTATGGACGGCGGTGATCACTTAACATCAGGTGATACGCCTGTTCGTTTTCCTCCTATGACACAAAAAAAAACGTAAGCAAATCCGCACTGATAGTTAGTATAAAATATTTGGAATATATCCCAGCTACACGAGAATTAAATTTACTAATTTAGGGTCATATATGTCTAAACTATTTAGATTTAGAGATAATGTATCTTGACTTTAACTGGTAGATAGCTGATAAGGGTATTTTAAGCTATTTTTATTGAAGACTAGTTTTTACACACGAATTCGACCGCCCAGAATTTCAGTATATATGTTCCGTGTGAACATATTCGTAAATTCATATAAATAACATTTGTTCGATAAAATGTACTTAAATGATAAAAAAAAATTACAAATTTAGTCAAATTCAGTTTGATTATCGAAAGTTGCTGGCGAAAGGTCGACAAATATGACACACGGAGCTTGACATTGTGATTCGGTGTTTGATACAATGTAATATATATTATGTAGCAATGTGTCCCGCTGAGTGATCGTCAGAAATGCCTGTTTGAATTTATGTTCCATTTATGCTTCAACCGTTATGGAATATTTAGGGCGAAAAACAACTTTTGCACAGAACACTCATATTTTATTTCTCCGACCATTAGGGATATGCGTGAACAGTAAAAAATGTGTACTTTTTTCAATATATAAAAAAAAGATTTTATGTTACTTAATAATTTTTAATAATACTTTTATAATGAAGTGCAACTCATAAATTTAGAATAATAATTATTCAAATGTAATACCTTTAAACGAACAATTCTTGTATATTTTTATATTGTTATATATTAAAGATCTCGGGAACGGCGTCAGTGATTTCCATGAAACTTAGTATGAAGGTGGTTTCGGGGACGACAAATCGATCTAGCTAGATTTCATTTATAGTAATCTTTTTTTAACTGAGTTTTTAGGCAATGAAAAAATATAGCTAGAACACCTTTATACGTAAATTTCGCCGGCGCTGTCAAAACAAAAATAAATGGAAATCGGTTGCTTCGAGAATGCGTGTAAACACAAGTCGAATCCGAGTGTTAGCAGAAGAGATATTTTTTTTACATTCTTGATTTTTTTTTTTTTTGTTAATTTTACAAGGCGAACCTAGCAGTTTATTTTGAATTTAAAAATGTTTTTTAAAGAACCGAGCTAGGCTCGGTCGCCCAGGTATTTATTTGAACTAATCCAATTTCTTAAATAAGCTTACAAAGGTCTTTCAAACTACTTTATACAGTTTATGACTCATAAACAATATATTTGCACAATATTCGATTATTTGAATAATTTGATTCGAAATTCGATAATTGAAAATCGATTGCTATTCGATTCGATTTGGATACTGGTTCCACCCCTATAAGTTACAATTAATACAAATAAGATTTTAATTTAGATAAAATGTTGTTTATTTGATTTATAACTAAGTATATAAATAAAAAAAGAGTTGTCATTTTTTATATTCCGCCAATATTCAATATAAGTTTTCGTAGATCTTCAGAAGTTGAAGGACCGTTCGGGAAAAATACCTACCTATAGTAAAAGTGGCAAGTTATCGGCACGAAGGTCGCTCACTATAAATGTAACTTTTGCCTTTGACATGTTCTTATAGAATGTTATTTAGATCTTTTCTTTGTCTATTCGGTACAAGTTAAATAATCTACAAATTTATATGTGTACTTCAGACGGTAATGATTATGTAGTAACGCTTGGCTACACAAAGCTTTTAGTAGACTTTGTAAACCATACTTGCGAATTCTCTCACATGTTACCAATTCCAGTATAACAAAATAAGATGTTATTTATCATACAATATATTCTTTCATTTTCTAGATCGTTTTTTTAAATTAAAAATGATAACTCTTAATTTTTTATGAAACTGAGATTTCTTTTGTTCACATAGACCACTTGTAATGTAATTGTTGTGCTTTAGATAGAAAAATGAGATTATAAGTATTGCAAATTTCTTAGGCTTTTCTTCTTCAAATAACAATTCATTACGTTATATGATTAAAAACTTAATATTTAGGTCTTTAGGTAAGTATTACGAGATAATACATTACAGGTATTGTTTTCTGTTATCAAAATCTGTTGTTTTCCCTATAATATATCTCATATATTATTATGTAATTTAAACACAATATACAGCGCGACTGGTTAGTCGCCAGCAATATTTTTCAGAATAATCATTAGTCGATTCTCGTTCTAAATCAATTTAAAAAAATAGGTGCATAGTGTTTGGCTTAATTATCTCGAGAAACACAAATTATACATTCAACATCAGGTGATTTGTGCAAAAAGGAACTGGTGTAATAATAAGGAAAGTAATGCCGCGTAGTCCCACCCGCATCCCGCTTTCCATTGTTCGATCGTGTGGCGTTCAGACGATAAGCGGTTACGTAATAATTAACCTTGAAAGCGCCCCTTTAATGATGTTCATTGAACCTAATCTTTTTTACGTTTAAAAGTATCGTTTCCATACTTTTAAAAGTTTTAGAGCAAATTTAAACTAAACTTCTCTTTGTTGTTTATTAGTACTTGTTTTCATATTATTTTTCTAAACGTCAAAATGTAACCATGAACTACCAAAGGCTTGAAATGAGTTAAACTTTAAATAGTCACCTGTTATATTATTATTGGAAAGATAGCGATGTCACCTTTTATAATATGTACCTATAATAAGAATTAGTAAATGAATCATGACAACTAGTTTGAAAATCGATGAATGTAAGAATGTATAATTACAGCTACCTATATTAAATCACAGCTAGTTATAACTACAGCCTGCTGTGAAACGACGTGACGTGCGCAAGTTCTTAGGTTAATAAATAATAAGCGTATATGAACCTTCCCTATATTGGTAAGTACTTGATTTTACCAAATTATGTTGGATATTTTATTCATCAAAGAAAAGAACAGATTTTAAATGTTGCTGGAAAAGATATGTTAAAGTTTAGTCGAATTGATGGATTTATAGCTGAGGGTGTTCCATGACAACAAACTTCTTTATCGAGCGTAGACGTAGTTGATAGTTTTATTTGTTATTTACTTTTTATAGTGTAATGATTAACTCAGCAGGACAGTTTTATGTTAAGATTTGTTAAGTTTATGTTTATTTTATTTTATCATTGAATATTTGTATTCGTATTTATATATGGATAAGATATTATTCATTGATATATATATATGAGCTTGTTAAACTTTAAACAGCATTTGACTTTCGTCGTGAACGAATAGAAAATTATTATTTTTTCACGGAGGTTTTGAAGTCCGAACTAATCTAATAAATTTTATAATTGTGAATGTTTGTTTGTTTGCTACGCTTACATATCCCGGTTGTTTTGAATTGTTTGTTGGATTGGTTGTAAATATTTATAGAGAATGGAAATGAAAGCGCTATAAAACAATAACGTCATTAAACCAAAAATAGTTAATAATAATTGAACAGTTAATATTTAATAAATGACTAAGAATAATAATAATAAAAAAAATAATATATATATATATATATATATATGCCCACGGATACGATTTTTACGTATACAAAATATTACATGTAAGCAAAAAAAAAGGTGCGGACCAGGAGTCTGCAGAATAGAACAGACAAAAAGAAATATTTTCTGTGATAAGTATATCTTAAGAGTTTATTAATTTCACAATACACCAATTTACATACATTTTGATTTATATTAAATTTAATATATAATTTAATAAATTTTTCGTAGGTGGTAGAGCCACGCTGAAACTGTTACTGGTTTCCGCATGAATGGGTCGGCTCACCTGGGGTAGCACCACCCTCTCACGGAGAACCGACGTGAAGTAAAAGTGCTTGCAGTGTTGCGTTTCGATCGGTCAGTGAGAGTGCCGGACGCCCACTTTCTTTCTTTCTCCCTATCCTTTCCCTTACACCTCTCTCTCCCCCTCCCCAACCCTATACGCGGAATGGCAACGCACTTGCGATTCCTCTGGTGTTGGTAATGTCTACGGTGGTGATCGCTTAACGTCAGATGACCCGCCAGCTCGTTTGACTTCTTTGATATATAAAAAAAAATTATTTCGAACACGTTGTGAAGAATATAAAAAAGATTACTTTTCATCTATAGAAAAAGTACTGGCTCTGAGGGGAAATTCAAATTAACCTTAACTCGAGCCAAGCCACGGGTACAGACTACTTTTAATATTATTTCCCTCTAGACGGCCTGGCAGTGTCTCAACTTCATCAGATCGTCATAAAAGTAGTTTGTTTACACGAGAAATATTTACACTGCATCAATATTATACTCGATTGTTATATGAGTATATTAGTATCTGGGCGACCGAGCCCAGCTAAGTTCTTCAAAAAATATTTTTAAATTAAAATAAACTGTTAGGTTTACCTCAAAAAAATTAGCATTTTTTCACAAAAATAATATTAGAAAGAGATTTCTTTTTTGCTGTCACTCGGATTCGAACTGGGGTTACACGGGTTTTCGAAGCAACCGATTTCCATCTGAGCTATTTTTGTTTTGACAGCGGCGGCGAACTTTACTTTTAATATCTAGTCCGGTGAACCTGTTAAGACCTTGCTGGGTCAATAGCGTAGTCATTTCGAACAAAAAAAACTTTTCATATAAAGTTATATTTTTTCATTGCCTAAGCATTGTTTATTGTTTATAGCTTATATAACAAAATTGTAGACGGCATTTTAAATCTAACTCTAATTTCTTTAACATATAAAGTAAAAGATCTGAAGTTAATTCAAAGAGAAATTGCTACGTACGTTACAGTGAAATTTTTATTCCAGGTTCATTTAATTGGCTTGGCACTAAGGCACGTAACGTGTTGGCGTGTAAGATAAAGAACTCCACCTGCATTCGTGTGGTATAGTGGACCGGGTGTCAATGTTAGTAGTATGCTTATAAGTTTTTTTTTTTATAAAAATCGTCAAGCCTCGAGGTTTCGTACTCGATTTTTATTCACTTTGTACAATTATTTTTTATTGTAATAAACATTTTAATTATAATAATGGATTGTAAACATTTTTTGTGATAGGTATAGTTTATTAGAGTTTATTAATCTCATAATACATCAATTTTCATACATTTAGATTTCAATTAAATTTAATATAAATAATCTAGACATATAATGAGAATGTAAATCTAACTTGTTTGTATTTTTACGATTTTCGTTCTAAAAATTGTTACAGGTTTCTAAAAATAAGTAATAAAATACATTTCAGTCATTTTTAAAAGTGTCTGTTTGTGTTTCTGTCTGGGTTCACAATAACACCTCAATTACAAAAAATATTATACAATATCACAAAAATTTAAATACGTATTAAATATTTGTTTTAAAAAGGTTTCGTACTAAATGCACCGCACTCGCTCGAGGCAAGTTCGCAGTATCTTTTTTTCGCAAGCCTAACCTAACCTAAGCAAAGCGAGACAAAAGAGCAAGATGACTACCATTCAGCGAGCGCGGTGAATTTAAAACGTAACGTTTTTAAAGCAAGTATTCAATATGTGTTTCAGTTTTGTGATAACACCGATTATGTTAAAAAGATACAAACGCAGAGGAAGTCAGAGGCAACCGCTTGTGGTATAATGAATGTAAATAACAATACGTACTTAAGAAAAGCTTAATGTTCAAGTTTACAGTAATCAAAGCGTGTTTATACAAATAAATGGAAGTCGTGCTCAAGTCTTTGTTTACCGTTTGAGAGATAGTGGTTAAATTACTCTACCAACATAATGAATGTTTAAAATGGTTTCAATTTTGGCTAACGATACTTATAAAGAATAGAATCCAAATGACGTATAATTGTTTTGGTATGAAAATATTCTGTGAGATATTGTTCATTAAAATATTATTCGCAGAGTTTGATTTGAGGTTCAATTTTTCTATCAAAAATGATTTTTAAATGCATTAATTCAAGGTGTTGACGACTTTTGAAAATTGTAAGCGATTATAATAATGAAAAAGCTAATAACTGACAGAACACCATTACCTTTATGTTGGTTAATAACAAGTGTTATTGGTGCCATATATCGTGAGATGATCAACAGAAAACATCATTTAATCAAGTGTTTTTTCATGGAAAAATGGCTCTTTTGCCTTCCGTAATACTTATACTCGCGTTAAGCTGTATTTTATTGTTATTAGGTATTATACTGTAATTTAATGCGACCAAAGTTACGGGAGGTTTGTAGTTCTATACAGGCTGAAAGTTTAGACAGTAGCAATATTTATGGAGGATATGTTGCATTCGATTCTCGTCCTAAATCATTTAAAAAATAGCAGATTAATAATTGACCTAATTATATAGATAAATACGAAAATGATATACAATCCTCTACGCTCCTATGTTAGAGTACAGTGTCAGTGATTTAACTGTCATTTGAAAGTGAATGTGGGAATTGTATGAACATAATAAAAGGGTGTGTGTTACGTTTTATTATCACTGGCTATTTATTAACTCCTAGTCGCCCCTCACAACTTTGGGCATCGGTCATTGCACCTAGGCTTATTACGATTGTGTTAATACTTTTGAAAGTCTTAGAACACATTTAACTTAGGTTCTCTTTGTTATTTATTAATATTTGTTTTGATATGATTATTTTATATGTTAAGTGTGACCATGCAGTATTGTAACCTAGAATACTGCGAGTGTTTAACCTTACACCTGATAAATATATTATAAAAATAAATAAGGTTACTTAATTAGGTAAAATGTATATACCTTATAACATTATTTGTGTCGATGTCTAATAGACTAGTGTTATAATTGTATTCTGACACATCTAGTGTGTGTATTCTGACATACCATATATTGTAAATTTGAGTATGAAAAATACATTTAGAATACTAAACAAATATTTTCTGTGGAGAAACGAAAAGTCAGGCAGCTATTTTAGTCAGATAATTATAAAGGAATGGCAACATCAGACAGCGAAGATTGCGCGGGATGAATAATTACAATTTGCATAACTTTGAATAACACATTTATATTTAACTATTATTCAGTACTGGAATACTGGTTTAAAACCGAATCGTCGACAAGACGAGCGCTGTTTTAATTTAAGTTTTGTAGTTTTTACCACTAATACATTAATCCAAAGTTACATCTTCAAATGCTTGAAACAAAATAAGTATTTACATATTGAAACATTGTTTGATGTTAATTCCTTTATTAACACCAGAAAACATTTCAGAACGAAATAATTAATGGTTATTGGATACAGTTTTATATTTTTTATAACATGCATTTTTAAACGATTAATTTTCATTGCGTGATTATTACGAATAAAATAAATAAAAAAAGGTTCTTAACATTTCCAATGGATGAAATTTTATAGTAAACGGTAAAAGTAAGGTAACTTAAAACAATGAGACCTTAACGGTAGTCCGATGAAGCTGTTAAGACCTTGCTGGGTCAATAACGTAGTCATTTCGAAGAAAAAAAATGAGACCTTAACGTTTAACCTTAGCTAATCAAGGTAGATTAAATGAAACTATGATATTATATAATTATATTATACCATTAAATAATTAAATTGGTATATAACTTAGAAAAGTCAATCTTGGATTTAAGCTTTTGAACGCTGGCTATTAATTTTATTGTACCTGATCACTAGAGACCAAATATAAGAAATGTATATGTATATAAATAATATAAATAAAATAAAAAGTATAATATATATGTGTTTAACCCTTTCAAAATGAGAGTTTGGAGAACATAAACACTTTATTAGACTATTTTGAACAGAGCAAATTCGAAGAAACCGAATTGCGGTAGGAGTTGACGCAACCGCAGAACTTTGTTTACGTTTTCCTAGGACACTATAGCACTATGTGGTATTGATCTGAGCTAAACTAACCTGATTAAAAATATTTGGCTTGTTAAAATAATGACTGTTACATATAGTGTACTAGTTGAGTGGAAAAGGTTAAACAGTGATGTGTTTATAGATTTATTCATAAAATTAAGCAGAAATATGAATAACGTACTACTGAAGTAAAGTTAAATGAAGTAGCGTAATAGGATTACATACATAGGATACGGTAAAGTTCGGAGTTTAGTAAGTGGCATGTCTGGATTGTCTGGTCGCGTGCGGAGCGAAGATCCATTAATGTAGTCAGCCGTGAGCTGACGCCAACAAACAAATTACTGATGCAAACACGTCGCAACACGCGAGCCCTGAAAGCCTTTTGCTTGCTTTGTCAATTTTGTTCCTCGATTCCTCCGTCGCTGTATCGCCTCGAAGCCCCTTAGCCCGTGTAATATGATAAATGTTATTGTTATTGGCAGAATCAACAATGGTAATTGTTTTAGCGTTTGGTTAAGGAATATAAATCAATTAGTTTACTATCTTTGTTCATTGTTACATCGACAATATTCGATCGATATTCCTTTAAGTAAGGATTTTAAAACACTGGCCTTTTTTTATCGAAGCACGATATAGTGACTGCACTATGCCTGATGTTAAGCATAGTACAATCCAAAAACATCGGCAACCACCGAGAGACAGATTATCCATCGCCGGTCGCCGCTGTCATGCCGGCCATAATGACGAAAGTCACCCGGTACTGGATATGCACAGGCTGATCCCGAAACGCGACGCGCAGAAGCGAGTCACTATGACGGGCTTTTTCGCCATATGCATGGTGGTTGCGACCCAGTCGGGCTGTAAAACCCTACCACCCCGCATGTCTTGATGTGTTTGAATCTGTAGATGAATTTTGTGCCGAAAATATGAGTCAGTTGCATACAAACTACAAACTTAGGAAGTTTCAAACGTAACAGCATTGCAGAATGCAAGTTTTGCACAGACACGGAAGCGTTACGTCATTCAGATTGTTAGGTGGTTGTCAGTATATGATATTTTGCAATCACCTGAGCTTGGGGACATATCTTTTTTTCTCGATCTGACTACGTTATTGACCTAGCAAGGTCTTAACGGCTTCATCGGACTAATATATGACATTATGATTTAGGGTGTCAGTATAATTCTCACTTACGTATATGTAAAAATAATTATAAATGTTTCATATAAAATAATAACTTTAGTTCTGACTTGAAGTGATCATACTGTTCTTCATTAATCTCCTGAAATATATGTTAGGGTAGATACTGGGGTGTAGTAATTCTTTTTCTTGAATATGCTATGAGAATGTAATTAAGAATAATGGAGATAAATTCTAATACAATTAGAACTCGTAAATATTAATTTTTGAACTGTTTTATCGTTATTCTGTAATTCTTATAAAAGACATATTAAATTTAGTTTTTGGTTTTGGAATTGTTAATAGACGATTGTCTTGGAATTGTTTATACATATTCTAATGGAGAAATGAATGGTCTGCAAAAAAATGTGCCAATTATATTTTAATAAAATTAATAGTACGTAAGTTATTCAAGATCAAAGTTGAACTAATGAAAACATCAAAACATTTGTTATAATTTGAATCTAAAAAATAAACCTATTTAGTAATGTATTTTTTGATTCCTATTCTTGTACCTACCGTCGGTGAAGCCGTTTAAGTTTCTATAGTCATTTTCAAGAGTTCCTGATTACGCGATGTTTACCGTGAACTGGTATATTTAAGAAATATTTTTCAAAAAGTTTATGTTAAATTATTATTAACCTAAGCTATGAGTTATTGAAACATATATGTGAACCAAGCATACATACCTCGACAACTTTTGTATTTTGTGTCGGAGATACTACTGGTTGGTCTACTTTTATACTGGTTACTACGGCAGCTAGACAGGCTTGCAATATATAATATGAATGAAAACAATATATATATTCGTTCTTATTAGACAATTCTAAAATAGGTCCATTATATCAGTCTATCTGGCTTTATGTCCATTCGATGTAGCTGTCAATTAGCTCCGAGTGCCCGGCGCAGCCGAGGTGCATTTCTGTCACCGACGCATTTCACGCTTTGGAATTTTAGCTTGAAATAGCTATATATTATTCTTATAGATTATGTATTCTCAATAGTATCATGAGTCGAGTTTTATTATTTATTCAAATATAATAGATTTTATTACAATTTATTCCAATGTTATAGTAATTTATTACAGTTTTAATATGGTTATTTGTGTATGTATCAATTACACACTTACGTGTTTTGATACCAAAATGTATTTTATATTTTATTGAATATTTTTTATCAAGAACAATTAAAAAAATAAACATATATATATTATCGTAAAAAAATGTAGAATATTGTTATAAATTTTGGAATTTTAATATACATCCAAAATTGCATTGAAACGTCGAATAATTACGTAAACTATTAGCGGGCCCGGCAGACGATATTCTGCCCTGGGTATAACGTCGAGAAATTATTTATACCAAAACCTTCCTTATGAATACCTCTGTCCACTGCTGAAAACTGCATGAAAATCCGTTCAGTAGTTTTTGAATTTATCGCCAACAGACAGTCAGACAGGCAGACGCGGTAGGGGACTTTGTTTTATTTATACTTTCTAATGATAATCAGCATATAGTATTTTTCTATTTGTTATTAAAAAAAATAAAACCTCTAAAATTCAGCCGTAATTATTCTACTAATGATAGATTATATATTACATATTATTTAGTAGTACTTGGGCGACCGAGTCTAGCTCGGTTCTTTAAAAACGTTTTTAAATTAAAATAAACTTTTAGGTTTTCCTTATAAAAATTACATATTTTTACAAAAAAAAAAATACATATCTTTTCTACTGTCACTTGGATTCAAACTGGGGTCACACGGATTTTCGAAGCAACCGATTTCCATCTAAGCTATTTATGTTTTGACAGCGCCGGCGAAATTTAACTTTATATTCTAGCCATATTTTTTCATTGCTTGAAAACTCAGTTAAAAAAAGTTTTCTATGAATAAAATTTTGCTAAATCGATTTATCGTTCTCGAAACTACCTACATACTGAGTAAGTTTCACGGAAATAGATGACGCCGTTACCGAGATCCTGAATATATACAAATATAAAAATATTCAAGAATTGTTCGTTTAAATGTATTAGATAGATAGATAGATATATTCACACATGATTCTTATGTATATATACAACGTTGCAAGTATATAATTGCCACATGTTTGTTGAAGAGTCCCAAGTCAAGTGCCAAGAACTCAATATAACTACGAGATAGTCAAAGCTCTCGAGTAACATCAACCGGATGCATGTATGGATGTTTACTAAGCAAATCCTGTGACCACGTTTAAGATGTGCCAATACTATTTACATAAGTTTCTCCTTAAGTTATATTAAGAAACCATATTACAGAAAAGGAATTTTCGATTTACAATTTACTCAAAATAATTTGTTACGAAAATTTGATATGTATATTTTTCTTCCGTAAACCATAATGGCTTATTTCAGCAGATGAAGGTTTTTTTTATATCATAGGAGGCAAATGAACGGATGGGTCACATGATGTTAACTGTTCGCCGCCGTCCATAGACACTAGCAACACCAGAGGAGTCGCAAGTGCAATGCCGACCTGTCTCTGGGCGGAGAGAGAGAGGAGAAGAAAGGAGTTGGATGGAGGGGGAGAGGAAGATTCCAAAGGGAGGGGGGATGGCAGATAGGTCTTTCGGCGCTCTCACTGACCGAATGAAACGCAACAATGTAAGCACTGTTACTTCACATCAATTTTCTGTGAGAGAGTGGTATTAGTCTAGACGAACCGACCCATTCATACTGAAACCAGTAATTTCTTCAGCGTGGCTCTACTACCTATAGGAAAGTCATAAAAAGTATTTTAACAATTGAAGGTCGTTCTTTATGTCAATTTATAAACTAGCCGCTGTTCGCGACTTCGTCCGCGTAGTAATAGTTACTTTGGCCTAATGCTAACACGCAGCGGAAGCTCTCAAGAGGAAAAGTCCCGATTTTGAATCATTTTTCATTGGTGCTTCGCTCTAAGTGGTTTTAGAACCTAGAACCATCCTCGATAAATTAGCTATAAAACACTTGTAATATTAGCATAGATTAATTCAACCCGCATAAAACCTCCTCACAAGACGACCGTTAGTTGTCTTTAATGCCAATTACTCATCTTTTCTCATAAACAACTCGCGTGAACTTTAGATAGCGGATTGCGAGAAACACTGGGCAGGTCATGGAAAGATTACATCTAGTAATGAGAGAGTGATTCGCAAGAAATATTTCGCTTGTTTTCAGTTGGACGATTATCTTCGTATTAATCAACGGGCGTAAAAGTAGAGGTCATCGTACCATCTGTTTAGAAAGTGTCTATACATTGTTTTAAATAAGGCTTATCATCTAGCTTTTTTGGTAAAAACTGGATTTGGAATTATAATTCCAAAATATTTTGGTTTAAAAAAGTCGAGACTTTCATAAGAACTGCCAACACAAGTGAAAACTCAAAACAATGGAAATACAATGTTCTCTTTTGAATTTTAAAACGATTTATAGTATGAATTATTTAAAAATTATAATTTGTAAATCGAAATTATTTTCATTAGCCTGGATTTAATATCTACTGACACTCCGAACAATAATTAAATAGATTTTTATATAGTATATGAATCAATTAAACATTAAATATTACTATACTCCTGATTCTGGAGCGAAACACGTTTAGACGTAGTGGTGGTCAGTCAATTCCTGGTGGAAGTGCAAAGTAGCGTCCACTATAAAATTTCATGTTTTTTTTTTATGCCAAAAGGCAACAAACAGACTGACCACCCACCTTATGGTAAGTGGTTACCGTCGCCTATGAACAACTGGAACACCAAGGGCATCGCTGTTGTGTTGCCGAACTTGAAGAGCGCGTTTCAGTCCCTTCTTGAAGAGCCCCATATCATAGCCCTGAGGAAAAACCGTGCTGGGCAACCCATTCCACAACGCCAGCGTACGCATGAGGAAGGTTCGAGAGAACCTCACGGTAGTCGCGATTTTGCCAGCTTTTAAGGTGTGGGGATGAGCAGCCAACCAGCGGCGGGAGGTGCGAGTTTGAAAAGGTGAAGAGGGCACTATATTAAACAGTTCCTCAGAGCACTCTCCATTAGCATGCGGTAGAGCATACATAGACAGCCAATGTCTCTACGAAGTTCTAACGTCTCTAGTCCGCGTGTTAAATCATGTAGTTAAGTCATGTAGTAACAAATGAGCTGCACAATCTCGATACAAAATATAAGTATCAGATATACACAGGCTGTCATACTACGAGTCGCTAGCCTGACACAAGTCACGCGAGCGCAATACGACCGGTCACTTTTACCAGCATGTAAGCACGCGAAATCATAAGATTTATGTCCTGCCAAAAAATACCACTTAACGCGCCTAAAGAAGTTTACACTTCAAACAATGCCTTATAAAAGTAACAGTTACAAAACGAGAACGTTACTAATAGCAATTAGAAAGTGCCTTTTAAAAGCTATGGGTTTGTTCGATAAAGGTAGTAATTACGCATGTATTTTAAAATACAGTTCCACACCAGGACACTTAAAAAAGTCAAGACGTAATTAAATACCACATAATCCTAAAATATAGAACGTCCTAGGAAAACAGGACAGTTGGCGACCCTAGTATATAATAAGCGCGGTTGAATTGCTTTTCTAAATGCTTAAGTATAAAATGTGCTTTTATTCAAACGTAATCAAATAATATATTCAGTACACCTCGCTGACAACATTTGGTGTCAAAACATTAATATTGATTTATCAAATACCCAAGTAGATAACGGTGTAGACGCTTCTAGGAAAAACACAACTGATTAATTCAACCACAAGTGATGCCAATACAATATTGGTCTTCATACGATGTCTCCACATATGACACTCTATTGTATAACCGCAAATACTTGTTATGCCGGCGGAGCGCATCACGACACACGTCGTATAAAATGCAAGAAGCGTCCAACAAAAGGTATCAAGTATTTAAATAGAGACTATCACAAAAACGTCTTTGCTAATAGCATATGTGTGCGTAGATATAATATTTATATACGTTTACTTGTCAATGTAGATGAGAATTATGTGTAGATAGTAGGTGTCTTTAACCTGTGGTTTCCTACCCGTTTGTGATTCTTCCTTGCATTATTGAATTAGGTGACATGAATGAATATTATAAAAAGTTAGATACTGTGTAAATATTTTCTGTATTCATACATCGACGAATACAAATTATTATGATGATCTGATAATGATATACAAGTTGGTGTGGTTACATAGCGGCATCTTTTACAAAATGATTAGCAATAGTGTGAAAAAGTAATTACTTGTTGCTAATTTATATGGAGCTCGATAAAACTAAGGTAAAGTTTATGAATTTAAAATACATATACCAACATTCATTTGAATATAAAAGAGTAACAATTTTTGCATTATTTTAACCTGTTTTTTGATAATAATAAATCGAGGCAGTCATAAGGACTGCCGATGGAAGTTAAAACTCAAAATAATGAAATAACTGTGTTCTAGTTTGAAATTTAAAATAAATCGTAGTGTGAAAGACAATATTTTAATTTTAAAATTTGTTTATTGAAATTATTAACACTAGTACGATTTTCATATCTTTTGACACTCGGAGCAATAATTATATAGGTACATTACAGTATTGTAGATTCCACAAAGTAATTTATTTTATAAATTTCTCTATACCTCATGCTAATCAGTTGCATACAATTGCTTGTAGTCCGGTGAAGCTGTTAAGACCTTGCTTAGTCAATAGCGTAGTCAGTTCGAGAAAAAAAAAAACATACAATTGTCGTATGCTATTCCTCAAACCTCAAAGTCCAGATTTAGTATGAAATTGCGTTGCAAACTAGTTTAATAATTAATTTTTATGAACTTGATTAACAAGGAAACATCTATGCGATAAATTAAAAATTTTACATTTAGTTTACAATTAAAAGTCTAAAAAATATGTTCACACATTATGTGGTCGAACTAAAATTCTACAATCTCTTGTCAGGTAAAGGGTCTATGTTTTCCCACATAATTTTCTTCACTTTTCCACGAATTTTTCTAATTTTCAGATACTACATGTCACATAAAATACCGATATTATAGTAAATACATTGAAATAAATGTCCTAGTTTCAATCGTTTCCTTGGGCCTGGTTAAGGGTGAATTAATCAATCAAACGTATAATAAGCTACAAAACGTCAATGTTGTATATATACACAAGCCCTAGTCGTCGGTAGTCTGACGCGAGCCGCGCAAACGCGTTTCCTCTAGTCATGCTTACGTAGCATGCTATGACAGAAAATTATAAAATGATCTCCTGACAATAATACCGCTCAACGTGTCCAAAGAAGTTTTCACTTAAAAAAAAAAACAAAATTATTTTCTAGTTTTCGTGTTCCTGTAGTTTCTTTTTCGAGAGTAGATCGCACTCTACAAATAAAAATCCTACCAGCTGAGATCATTCAGTGGCGAAATCCTTAAAAGAAGTCCCCCTGTAATCCACTCACGTTAAAGTACACACGAACACAGGTTGATGCGTCACGTGCATCTAACTGCACCGTCGCGGTGTGAACTCTTTGCCGCAACTTCAATTTAGTTAAAAGTAGTGGTCTAGTTCGGTCGTGATCGAAGTTCACTGCGTCGGGAATCAGAAATTCATTCCAGCTTTTTCAAATTCTAAGTTTGTATCGATTTGAGCTAAAGTACTTTTGGTTCCAAGTTAAACAGGTATTTTTTGTTATCAAATACTTTATAAGAATATTTTATGTTGTCATGTGTATTTTGTAATTTCATTATAAAGAAATTACAATACGTAACTCTTGTTTATAAGTGTAAGTTTATATGTATTTCAGAAAGTGATAATTTACTGCAATTGATATAAATAGTTTTTAATTTGTTCTGTAATCATTTACAAATCGTTTGACTATTAACGAAATTTACTTAAAAAGTTATTTTCTTTTTAAACATCTACTTTTTATTATCATGTAATCAAAACTACTTCGAGTAAGTAAAATGGTATTTTTTTGTATTTTTATATTTGACTAAGTTTACCATGTGGTTTATTTTTAATTACACAATTTGTTTCTAAGCTTCTGAATTACTGTCAACACAGTTAAAAGTAAACTTCAACAAATTCCATATAAAGCACAAACGTCGTTTTGTATGGCGTAGTCCGGTGAAGCTGTAAAGACCTTGCTAGGTCAATAGCGTAGTCAGTTCGAGAAAAATAAAAAAAAAAACGTTTTGTATGGAACCAAAAAGGTAACAGAGCCGTTCAGCATAGAACTGTACTGACATAGGCGTTCACACTTCGTTTCTTCTCAATTCCTATTGGCCAACCAATCTGCTCTCGGATCCCGTTTCTAAGTATCGTAGCTTGACTTAAAAAATAAACTATAAAATACCAAATTATTTTGCATCAATTTGACTGGTAGCTCAAAATATTAGCGAATTCAAACAAATTAATATAAGATAAAAAAACCTCTTTAGGGTTATAATATCGGTATACTTTCATTTTATTAGGCAATTTCAATCTATTTCAAAATACATCCTTCATTGAAAATATATTTTTAACAAAACAATACCCATAAAAACTCTTTTTTTTATTAATGAAATCGTAAATACGTGGTGCGTACCTAATATCACGTTAAGCGGCCATTCTTGATGTTATCACCAAAATTCCTGTTGCTTGTCGGTTACTTATTTTTTTAACAATAGCCTCAACAACACGTGTTCCGTCAGCCGGAACCGCCCCATAGTATTAACATACTGTTACCGTGTGTCTAAAAACCTTTTTAAAATTGTGACATGACAATGATGCGTTAACATTCTGACAATGCGCCGTTAAAGGCAAAATGGGAAGTGAAGTCCATTTGAGTTCGAGGTGCCTATTCTTGTCTGATCGTCTCGTCTGTACCGGTTGTTTATTTCGGTAATGCTTAGTCACAACGGAACTTGTTGCCGTTTACGTAATTTTTATTAATGATATTTTCAGCAAAACTCATTTAGGGTTGCGTGTGGCTGTAATTTGTTTGTGGATTGGAGCATAGTTATACGTAAAACAGTTTGCAGCTAAAGTAGAATATTAGTGAGTTTTTAATAATAGTAGCGTAAAATAATTCTAAATATAAATGTAATATGTGTGCCAATATAATTACGGTACATTACACTCGCGCGATAAAAACAAAACACAACATTACACATACATACACGCATACACACTTACACATGAAAGTGGAAGGGTCTTATTTTTTCCCTTTTCAAACTGAAATAGTTTAGAAAATTATGTGATACGAAATATATATTTCTAATATATTAGTGTTGTTGAGGTATGTATGCTTGGTACACATATATGTTTCAACAACTCATATATCTTATCTTAGCTTAGGTTAGCTCAGATAGGTCGCGAATTGCATGTATCAGGCAACAGCACAAGCCGAGGTGTGTCGTACACCCTTGAGCCAGTTATCAAATAAAATCGTCGGAGCACTTTAAGCGTTCGCCTTAGTAGTCTGATGAAGCTGTTAGACCTTACTAGGTCAATAGCGTAGTCAGATCGAAAAAAAAGTACATTACGCACAAACATATCTGCTCTCAAAAAGCCCGTCATAGTGACTCGCTTCTGCGCGTCGCGTTTCGGGATCAGCCTGTGCATATCCAGTACCGGGTGACTTTCGTCATTATGGCCGGCATGACAGCGGCGACCGGCAATAATCTGTCTCTCCACGGTTGTCGATGTTTTTGGATTGTACTATGCTTAACATCAGTCATAGTGCCGTCACTTTTTCGTGCTTCGATAAAAAAATAATATCTGGGTTAAAAAAACATTTAAAGATTCACTAACCTTTTTACATTTTATAGAATTATATATATCCACGCTATATCTTCTTTAAACCATGTATCAACTAACAGGCGCGAGACGTTGTTCAGCCTTGAAAATAAAATAAAAAAATGAAATCAGACGTCAATGCCCCTATCACGTGCAATTATGAAACTAAATCACTCTTGAATACACACAATAAATTTCATCAAAATCGAATCAGCTGTTATCGAGGAGTTTAAGCACAAACACGTAAAGAAGTATTATACACACGTAAGTAGGCAGTGAGAAACAATTAATATTCTCTCTTAAATGCTTTTCAGTCGATTTCCTTTATTCTTTTGTTAAGTAGCTATTGACACCTTATAATACAATGAGTAAACACTTTTTGGTAAAAAAGTGTGTGTGTACTTATGTACACGCGTTAGAAGTTATATTTCTTTGGCGTAACAAGATAAAAATCTTTTAAATTTAAAGTTGTCTATCTATTTTATCTTCTTTTTAAATTTTTTGATACAAAAACTTTTTATGTTTCGTCTTATTCTACGTTTGTAGAAGAAAACGACACTAACAATAGAAAAAAGGTATTTAATATATTGAAAGTTTTAATAAAAAGAAATATAAACAACAAATACTAAGAAACAAAATGTTGACTAAAGCTAACTTCTGGGTGTCTGTTTTTCGTGACTGTGTGAGCGCGCATCGTAAAAACTTCAGGGTGTCAGTTTTTGGTGACGGTGTGCGCGCGCATCGTAAAATTTACTTTCATCATTTTTCCTTAACGCGTCAAAAGAAGTATAACTTCAAAAATGGAAACATTTTTCTTTAAACTGACAAGTCAAAGTTTTTATTTACAAATCTCTATTCGTGATACTTCACGATGCTAACATCCACTAACTTACAATGTTTGTACAATCTTTGATAAAAGAACCTAATAATATTATAATTTAAAAAATATTGTCAAATTTCTACCAACAGACAAACACTATTATTTTTAAAATTGCTGATTTCTCAAAATAAAAAGACTTGAATATATTGAATCTTATTAACTCCAGTCGGTTAAGATCGGCCATAAATCGTGTATCACACATAATATCTCAATAAATAGTTATTAAATATTTTGTCACGCTGCAACTTACGATGAGAGAACCTTAAACCTATTCTATTACAAAATTTAATTCCATTTTTATCGTCATTGCCTCCTACGCTCACCGAACCACACCGCTATTATGGAAGCATGTAAGCTATAATAATTTAATGCGTAGCCAGCCCATTAAAAAGCATTCAGTGCGTCTCGTCACACTCTGACTGGCGTTGTACTGAAGGTACAAGGTAAGATGCAGATAAAAAGAATATATATCCCTTGATTACCATTTTATACATAAAATGTTGTCTTACAATGGCTTACGTGTCACATATCTTCTTTCAATTATTGTAAAGACGTTAATTATCATAATCCTGGTGATACATTGAGTTCAGATTTTGGTTTTATTAACGCCCACGATACGACGATTGAATGCATCATCTGGTCTTATATGCGTTCCTGGTACCTTAATAGGGATAAAATCTAAATGTATTGTAATAGCTGATATTCATTAGGAGACAATTTAAAATGTAAAAGAATTCTATTAATACGAATCACAAATTGGCTTAGAGTGCTATAGGAATTTTCAATTTAATTCTGTACCAGCTGTAGCTTCCAGGTTCTGTTTGCAATAATGTAGATTTAAGCCAGAGTACAAAATTTTTTTTTTTCTTAACGAAAGGTACCCATATCCTTCTGTGTTTTCAAAATCAAAATCAAAAATACTTTATTCAGTTTAGGTCCTAATAAAGCACTTATGAACGTCAAAAACTACCACCGGTTCGAAAAACAACCCAGTCATCGAGAAGAACCAGCAAAACATAGTACTTAAAAGTTCGCTAGGTCCCATATTGTTAATCCCTCGAACTGCCCGTTTTTTAATAATGTAATATGTATTTCTGGTAATATACATCCTAAGTTTTAGGATGATCGGTTTATATGTTAATTTGTGAAAACGTAACAAGCAAACATAATTATAATCAAACAAATTATAATCTTAGGATGGTTACTTGATGAAATCGTAGCCACTGGAACAGAGACCACGTGACGCATACATACATGATTACATCGAATATTTAATTACACATTAATATCAACATATTAATTTTATATCTTCATTGAAATGAAATTAATTGGCTTTTGAGTTGCTGGCTACTAGTAAATCTTCATTTGCTGCCATCTTTAATTCAAAATATTTACATGCAAGTCCAGTAAACGCTGGAATAAATCTTCTATGATTCTTTTTTAAAAGCAATAACATATTAAAATTGGAAAAACCTACGAGATATAACCAAATCAAACAAATCAATGTGTAAACGTTTAGCATATATTACACTCCCTAGTGACTTTAATATAACACTTTGACCACAAAATTAAATACCACCTGTAGTTTAGTGATCCAACACATTCAATAATTACAGTGGGTTGACTCTAATGTCCCACTATCGGTACAATTTATTGTCCAAATTATTTATTTGAATTTAAATGTGTATTACCTTATAAAATCGAAACGTTCGAAACGAGTTTCGTGCCGCATCGATTTGAATATTTATCGATTTTGTTTACTTAAAATAATGAAATTAAAATATAAATAACGCACATACGGCTACATTGATGAACTAAAATTACACTTAATTATAAGATAATCATGGAGAATGTTATCTTGTGTGGGCGTAAATACGAGCTAGGTGGTTATTATTGTATCAGTATGCAATATCAAAAGTTAATGGATGGTCGTCCGCCGGTTCAGTGCTCTTAGAAAATTAATTTAAAGTGCATGGGAGTGGTAATTACTAGCAAACAGCTATAAAGGCGATAAACAAACGAATTACTTAACTATCTACACGCATCTATGTCCCGCATCTTACAAACCCATAGGAGATAAGTTTTAATTAAATTTGTTCTCTTAACTGGTAAGTGTATACTTATTTAAATCAGGGTAATATGTAATTTGTTCATCGCTATTTTTTTTTAAACTGTGGTAGAGCCGCACTGAAGCTTGTAGGTTGTAGAGCCACGCTGAAGCTATTATTGCTTTGATAGTAACAGTATTAAAATAGTAACAGAGCTTGCATCTCCCCTCTCCTCTCCCTCGCCCTCTCCCTTTCTCTCCATTTCCCCAAACACAGGTTGGTAACGCGCTTGGCACTCCTCTGGGAGTCCAATGGACGGCGGTGATCACAACAACAGTTGACCCGTCTGTTCGTTTGCCTCCTATATGATATAAAAAAAGAACTATTTTGGTCGTTTTTGTTAAGAGTTATAATAGAGGAATTAAAAGTGTCTTATAATAATGATTTTTTTTTCGAGTTACTTCAAATTCATAAACTACTTGCCTGTTCATTTTTTTTTGTTATTCAATTGAAAATCTTAACCATAATTGTCTTCTAAATTAAGTAGCTTGTGCTGTCATTATGGAGTCGATATTATGAATGTACTGAACATATTGAAAAGAGACTTAATGTATTTGAGCCCCGACTCCCTCGCATCCATAGTAGGTCGAATATTTTCAATTCGACTGAATAGAAGAAAATATTAATAAAACTATAGCACGGTGGTAGGGTGTTTTATATTGTTCGCCTGAGTAAGTGCCACCCTCTTGTTAAAATAATTATAGAATTTATACTCACATCGATCGATTTCTCTCAAGCACATACCTATGAGTCATAATCCCTTTAATACGTCTTTTTCTTTTTTATAGGGTTTAGACTTCAATCACAATTTCACGTGATGAAATATCCCTAGATGTAAGACGCAAACTAGAGAGAACTGCCTTTCAACTACAGTTGCCAGAAAACATCTAGAGAAATTCAGCGACAAATTCCCAGTATGGTGGTGGTAGCTAGCAAGGCGGATATTAGAAAAAAGCCTACCATCATCCTATGGTTTCTTTGTGATGATATTCTTTATCGAAAGCTTAGAACAGCTATACTCAAACTGCGGCTCGCCGGGTCTTTGTAGTTAGTCAACCTGATAATACTTTTTTTCAATTATTTTAAATTTCCTGCCAATCAGAAACGCTGCACGCTAAGTAAATTAAATAGATGCCAGAAAACCCGACCGCAGTGCATTCCTTAAGATATAAGGGTTATACCAAACTTGTTTTATTGGGCAACCATTTTTAACTACATTAATACATTGTTAATTTGAAATTACGTTTTTTTATTGATGGTTTTTTCGGCCACAATGAGTGAAACAAGTATGTGGTCCGTTTAAAAAAAAGATTGATTACCACTGGCTTAGACCCATTGCAGCAATTCGAACATGCTGTCCCCAAGTCAGTCGTATAAAGTCGTAGCGATTTAGTGTTTCCGATCAGATATCCACATAGTTCGAACTCCGGCATGTATTAACGATTTTTTTGAAATTTGCATACATTTTTACTAATTTAATTTTTATTTTTACTAATTTACGTTAGTAACATTATTGGTTGGTGCTGAGAAAAACTTCGTGAGGAAATCTAAACCTGAGAAATGTTCTAATAGTACTAACTACTGTATGTGGCCAAACATAGAATTGTTGATTTATTGGAGTTTGAAATTCCTAATATTCCGTAAGCTGGCGTGGTGACTATGCCCGTACCCTCCTTCGAGAACAAACATTTGGCCCTGCATTGGATCTCTTACAAGATGATGACGATGATCCTCAAGATAATGAAAATTTAAGCAAGAGTAGGGAATTTTGTTGGAAGACTGTTTATAAACAATACTGAACACACGGACTCTTTACATTTGTTTTACAAAATAAATTTGCGTATTTCAAATAGTGAATGGGTTATTATTATTTCCCACTCTATTGCGAATTGTAAGGCTGCTTTGTTTTCGGTATGTAAAGATTGAAAACACGAGATTGGCCACGCCCAGCACTGATTGCCAGCTCCGATTGGCCAGAAAGATTCTTTGTTGCACACCGCTTTGTTAATGTCCTGGGTAATTTTTTATCTCTACATCAACTCAATATACAAAAAAACTATTCGGTTATCTTAAAGATACATGTACTTGAAGGTAACGATTCAACGGATCTCTGATAGTAGAATTAATACAATAAAGTAATATAAACTGCATGGGTGTAAAATGAAATTGTTTTAGGATATGTCAAACCCTAATTTACTCGTTTTTTCATAAAATCGGTCGTCGGTTAGTTCAAGGTTACTTTCCCCAAATTTCCACAAACGGCGTTTACAAGTACAATTTTAAAGTTAATTAATTCTGTTTAAAGATAAAATGCAATATAACGCAACGTATATAGGTCAACTAAAAGCAAAATGAATTTTATGTAAAAGTATTCTTATATAAAGTACGTGGCTGACCACAAGATTGACGTCAGCAGTGACGCACTATTTATAAATATGAAACCTTAGCGGAACATTTTTAAAACTACGGTTGTCACTTAAAACTATTCAGCTAACATCAAGACATTCTAAAAAGCAAAAGTAGTGCTGGGAAACTGGACGATTGGTAAACCCAAGTTAGTTTCATTTGAGCTTAAAGGGTGACTTTTGTAGCTAACTGCTATTCCACTGATCCTTGAAATTTTTAATGTAATTTGTTAGTTGTTTTATATTTGCCTGAATTACTGTAATATTCTATAAATATGTATTTTAATAACATGCAGCATTACTTATAAATGTTGATTTTGAGTAATATTTAATAGGAAATTTAACTATATCTGTTACTCATAGTCGTTACATAAACTTTAAATAGTTATTTATTGGAATCTTAAATGGCTGTCATATTAAACAAGAGTGAACCCTTGTTTAATGCCTGTTTAACACGTTAAGTAACAAGATGGTGGTTGTTTATTACTGGGTATTAATTCGGTCAGTGCATTTAAAGTTAATCATCGCATATGTCGTTAATTAATTGTTGTAATATGATATTTAAATATATGTATGATATTTGTAATTAATTACACGTGTTCCATGATGACATACTAGAACTTAGAACGTTAAGAATAATAACGATTAGCGAGCGTTAGTTAGCAACGCAGTTGAGTTTTTTTGGCGGGATTTTAGTCTGTCATGTAGTATGGATTTTATAATTTATTCATAATCTTGTGTTATTTGACTCTACATTTTGTAAATTTGGTGGTGTTTTACGTAGTATAGTTGCTTTATTGTGCATAAGTGAAGTGAATGGAAAATAATACCACAGAGCATGAAATTCTGAGATGCCACAAAACACCTTGGAAAGTTCTAACAAGGGATCCACCATCTTGTTAAAATATTGACTCACACGACGCTTAATAATGAAGTGATCGCACGAAGCTTGTAATATTAAATACTACGCGACAATGGCAGTAATAATCTGAAAGATTAGTTGCCAAAAATAGAGTTAAAGAAACGTAATTAGCAAGAGACCAAAAAGGTCATCATCATCATTGCCCTTATCCCAACTAGGTAGAGTCGGCACAACATGTTTTCTTTTTATTCTTTTATGTTTTCTTTCTTTTTCAAGAAACCAAAATGGTCTGATGAAAGAATTCAGAGGTAGAGTTTGATCGTTAAAGAATTTCACCAAAGATATACAATAAAAATAGCATTATAAGGAACGACTTGATTGATCGTGATGGTAGCATAATAGCTAATAGAATTTAAATTGTATTAAGTATTTATGTATACTGAACACATTATTTTCAAACATCACAGAGTTCATTCATGTTTTGATAATTTCACTTTTTATATGAAAAAATAGTGTCAATTAACAAGTATTAACTGAAGCAGAATACTAAGAGAATATATATTTTTTTCAAACTGATCACGCTATTGACCCGGCAAGATCCTAACAGCTTCACCGGACTAAAGTAGTAAGAGAATATACTATTTGCTATCATCTAGTATAATATTAATTTATTAAAAGTAACATATGTTTCGTGGTTTACAAATAGTACTTAAGCAAAATGTATAACAATCAATATTAAAGATTTCCAGTAATTGGTTGCTATGTAGCAAATAGGAGTACTTTTGTAAGACGGATGTGGTTCAAGTTTTGATTTTCATTTTATGAATTTTCGATTGAGTAGTTTTTTCTTACTCTTACAATAATATAACATAAAAAATACATACAACCGAACATATAACCTCCTCCTTTTTCGAAGTCGGTTAAAAATACTTTCGTTTATAAAATAAATGAAATTTTCTCACATTATTTTTTTATCAATTTATTTGTCCTCCATATTAATGTCATTGATTATTGTATAGTTTTTTATTATATACATATGTTTATTCATTTGAAGTAAGTTATCTATTTATATATTATTCTCGTATACAAGTATAGGAGTTGTTTTTTCACGATTACAAAGCACGGTCAAAGGTAGAAATCTTTTTACAACAAACGTGTTTTCTTGACATACATAGATCCTTAATCTAGTTTAAACCGCATTTGGTGCATTTTAAAAGCAGTCACATGGAACGTGCTACATAATATCTTCTTACATAAATGTCAAGTTAATAAATAGACACAGTAACTTAATTATTAGGTAATGACGTCTAGGTTTGATTTGTAGATAAAATTTTAAATTACATCTCAATAATCGATAACTATTAACAATTTAAATTAAAATATATGTAATGTTTATTTTGATAAAGTTAAACGGATTGCGAAATAAAATTATTTTAAATAATAAGAGTAACAAACGGCATACCTTAACAAAGGTTACGTCGTAACCGTAATCTATTGTTTGCCTTTATATTTATTATCTTTGTGCTAATGAGGGTACTACATAGTTCATTAATTTGTGAATCAAACAGAGGTTCATACATCAATCTCATCCTGCACGTAAGACGGTTTCATAATTTATCAACCAGTTAAATGATTCGTAGCTGATGATATCGCGTGTAGCACGCATACTTTGACCCAACTGTAATCGTAGTGATTTTCTTATTCTATTGTTAGTTATAAGCAAAATAAAACTAAGACAAGTCACTATTCGGAATCGGAACTATGTTATCTTAGTGTAAGATTCTTGTAAGAATTCATACAAACCAATTTACCAGATGGATGTTAAAAAAACACTCTCTATATCATTTAACATTTCTGTTTAGTGTTATTCGCCAATTTTTTTGTTAATGCAAAAATATATATGACTAAACTCACAACGACATTCAAGCTATGATAATTTTGTATCAGAATCATAATATTTATTTTGAATCCAAAAGGGTCACTTATGAATGCCAATAAGCTTAAGCAAAATAAAACTAAGACAAGTCACTATTCGGAATCGGAACTATGGTATTTTAGTGTGAGATTCTTGTAAGAATTCATACAAACCAATTTACCAGGTGGATGATAAAAAAACACTCTGTATATCATGAGCTAATATTTCTGTTTAGTGTTATTCGTCACTGTTTTTGTTGATACAAAAATGTATATGACTAAACACACAACGGCATTCAAGCTATGATAATTTCGTATCAGAATCATAATATTCATTTTGAATCCAAACGGGTCACTTATGAATGCCAATAAGCTACGAGCCTGAATACCTTTCAAATGATATTGATGCAATGTTATTCTAGGGGCGTCTTGGCCAGTCCCATTTCATTACCGAACACATCAGCATACAAAGACATATGAACGTGCAAAATATTTGATTCATTGAATAGACTCAACTTTTTTTTTGTGTAATACAATTCTGATTATACTGATGTGTTTTTATTAGACTAAGTTACATGGATTACTTATGTTATTATTTACCAGGAAATTTTTTTAGTTCAATCTAAAGTTACATATTTCTGAAAGAAAAGTTTACTAAACTATTAACATTTCATATTTCGAAATTGTTTTCTTCTCATTACTTTCATTTGGAATTTGCAATGGATTAAATGAAAGTTTTCACTTCGAACAGTTAACTCTGCGCTTTCGCTGGCTTATGCTTATTTTCACAGCTGCTAGATCGCGGTATTTACTTATAATGTGTGCATTTCAACTTTGTTATTAACCAATCTAAGTATAAAGTATGAATATATACTTTTTTTTCTACAAATTGTTCAAGAGAGGTTAACTTAGTTGGTTCCTTCTGAAAGGGTAATAATAATCCAGGTACTTTAATATTTTCAAAAAGAAAAAAGTCTTGAAATATATTTCAAGGAAGCTATATTTTATTTAATAAATGAGCTTTATTCTCATTAGTGGCTTATAAGCCGACTATTTTATGCAACACATGTTTAAAGCTAGACGGCTGATGTCCTTTAAGTATCTTATAAAATCGCAGTAAATAAATTAATTTTAAGAATACTACATTTATAATATAAATAAAAATATACCAAGAATCTGCCAAATCATCAGTAGGAGGACGTCTCAAGATATTTTGATGAAATAGTTGGTAATATTCAGATACTTTATTGAAAAACCTTTGTGAGACCTACACCTTTCACATTTTTGCGGGGTACATTACCCTCCTAACCGTTCTACAACTTAAGTTACAAGGTTTAAAAACAGTACCATTGAACTGTTATCGTACTGATGTAACTTAAACTTCCGATTAAAAAGGTAGCATTACACAACTATATTTTCAATTGTGATTCTGTTTGATACGGAACGATTCAAATATTAACTTAAATGCCATAATAGTTGAAACAAAAAGTGTATACGTTAAAATATTTAATGGAATAAAAAATGCTATACCAGCTTTTCTCTGCAGTTTCGCTCGCGTCTACAGTATATTAATTTTGACCTATCCATCTGGAACAGTATACTCCCTGTATCAAAGTAACTCTTCTTATACTCCTGAGAACGTGCATGAAGAATTTTACGATGATCTGTAAACATAACAAATAAACGTACTTTTGCACGTATAATATTACTCAAGATAGTAGGGATAGTTTTCTTTATATGAAATTGCTTATATTCATATTCTGTATGTCTTGTATTACTAAATTTATAAGGCACACTCACTCTCTAAATTATTAATACATTCAATATCGTCTATACGACGCGACGCAGACCGAGAGCTTATACATATTTAACAAGTCTATATCGTTTTTAATAAAGACAATGAAATGTCTTGAGGTGGAACAAAATCAATTCAGGCTTCTCGTAGAAACCGTAACAATTATTCGATTCAATGAACGCAGATCAATTCATTCGTTGTTCTACGATCCTGTCAGTTTTCGTCGTTCCAAAAAAAGTCAAATATAACATAACTCAGACGTATTAGGAAAGTGGACGTTCTGGAGAGGGAAACCTCTCTCCGCGATAAGTAAAATTAGATTAGTCTAGAAGACTTCTCTGAGGAAGGTCTCGAATTTTATATAGCGAGCTTTACTTTGTGAATTTTCCGACTATATATTAAATAAACGGATACATGTTGTCGTTCGTTATTAGGACCTACTCTTGTTGACGAAAAAGTAGGGTAAATAAGAAATAAAATGTCGAATCATTATACGATATGTTATTTAATTTATACGTGTAAAAACTTCTCAGTTTTTAACTATATTTAACTAGCTATTACCCGCAACTTCGTTTATGTCGTTCATTATCTCATTTTTTTGTCGAACTGACTATAATTCTGGCCTATTATTGTCTTCACAGCTTCACTGGACTACTAAGGCGAGCACTTAAGGCATTCAGCCGATTTTGTTTAGGTAACTAGTGCAAGGGTGCACGCACACCTCAGCTTGGGCTGTTACTGACTTCTCGATCTAACCTAGCTAAACTATTTTAAGCTATTTATACATATATTCGTTTGTGAATTATGCAATTGATATTGTATGATTCACAAACGCTTACATGTATATCTGAAATGAAACTACTAAATAATATCTAGCGATATGCTATTATTTTTAATATTAAATATTTATAGTTTAAATATTATTAGTGAGAATTAATATACAATAATAAGATGAAACCAGTAAAAAAGCATATATAAAAAAGGATTATTTATGTATTTTGACAAAAAAAGGACATGCCGTAAATTATATGAATACCTCTTCAATCATAATATCAATCTGTTGGTGACTCACAAAAAACGATATACTTTGTAGTTAAAACCGAGCAGACACGGGTTAATTTGTTTAATAATAAAAAACAACCCGCAAATGGGCTTGAGGCCTATAATAAAAATGGAGATATGGCTATAGTGGGATCGAGAAATGAATTTAGATTACAGGTTAACGCCGCCTAAGTGTGGGTTCGGCGCGTCACCTGTGCTTGAAAAAAAACAGTGGGTAAAAACTAACGGATGGATGGGCTCTTCTTGTCACTATGACCAGCCATGTTTAATGGTCCTCCGTTATTGGGTCAGTTTATTATGAACTTTAATACATAACAAAAAGTTGATTTATTCTTAACTGTTAATGTTATTACTGGATCAAAGTGTTTTGATATGAATAATCTATAGGCGCGGGTAACCCTGACTGCTGACATGGCGACGTGGCAGTGCCATGCGCAAGCGACTGTATGTAATATCTCTTACCGCACTCAACTCGCATACCTATAGTGTAATTTGAGAACTCGAGAATTTGAGATTTGAACAATTTCCATGTTTCACATCTGCCAGGCGTCCCGTGACGGCTCAGTTTTTTTTTGTATGCATTTGGAGAGGAAAACTATTTTTTTTTTCATTTGTGTTGATATTTCGGTTTTTTATTAAAATCATCTATGTATTATGTAAAAATATGCAGTAAATTAAATTGTATCAAGATATCTATACAATAAAGATTCCTACATACTTCAACGTTTAGTAGTGGTAGAGCCACGCTGAAGCTATTATTCGTTTCAGCCTGAATGGGTCGGCTCATCCGGGGTAGCACCACCCTCTCACAGAAAACTGACGTGAAGTAACAGTGCTTACATTGTTGCGTTTCGTTCGGTCAGTGAGAGCGCCGGAGACCCATCTCCCCTCCCCTCCCTTCTCCTCTTCCTTCCCGTCCCCCTTTCTCTCCATTCCCACAAACACAGGCTGGCAACGCACTTGCGACTCCTCTGGAGCTGCTAGTGTCTATGGACGGCGGTGATCGCTTAACAACAGGTGACCCGCATGTTCGTTTGCCTCCTATATGACATAAAAAAAACGCACTTCTTCTTTAACCGTATTCGTAATTAGATCCGGTAAATTGGATGTCGAGTTAGTTTTTTACGCAAAAATTGTACTTAACATTTAACATGCGAATTTACGTCTGTTTGTTTGTTTTGGTTTCACACCTTAAATGCTTAACTGATTGTCATGAAAATTTGCGCACATCTTGACAGCAGTAAAGAAAAGCAAATAAGATATCCTTCAACCAGAAAAAAACACTTTTCTCGAGGGATAGTTCAAATCCACATAAACGCAAGCAGAACCGCGTGCAAAAGCTAATAACAAATAAAAACATTCAAAAACTGTGATAACCATTTGTTTTAGTATATATTCCTAATACCCTTGCATAATACTATATCTATATTTTCAAATAGAAATCAAGGTAGGTCCATACTAAGTAGTCAGGATATAGAATCTATATTCTGGTGCATCGAAACCGGTTCTTATGAAGAACAGTTCCAAACATGGACAGTCTAAGTCAAGGTTGCACAATAGCAGTGTGCGTGACATTTTCAGATACCTTAAAGATAAGTTTAATTTATTTTATTGTTATGGTATTACTGAAATAAAAATGACATATATAATTATTAAGTATGTATTCTAATATTACATTTACAAATTACAATCATTATTAATTTTGGAATTTTGATCGGCAATCTTATTGTACAACGAAAAGTGAGAGAAGTAAACGTTATGTCGGACAGAATAGAAGCAGTGTCTCGTTGCCTTGGGGTATGAGAGAACAGTAGGGTATAATATATATATAGGTTCTTTATTGCTTTCTTTTTGAAAATTTCATTTCAGCCGCGTCTGTACATGTTTCTTTTATTTGTAAAACCAATACTTATGTTGTCTATATGGATTAAGAAGACAATAAGAACGTAGGTAAGATGGCAACCCTGGGTAACGGAAGGTTTATCAACCAGTTATAGTCACAGTGGGTTGGATCCGTGACTAAACGCAGGCCCACGCTTCGAACTTATGTTTTGAATTATATCTTGTCCGCGCCGCACCGCGCTGCCTAGTTTTTTGATGAACCGACGAACTTAGAGAGTAATGTTATTCATAATTAAATTTAACACACGATTTACATAAACGCTACATAATGCGATAAAAAACTAAATTTTAAACCTGTTTAAATAGTGTTTTAGATTCTAAAATGATCAAATTGATATTGATTATATTTAAAACTGTACATTTTGATTCAAATCATTTCAAATGAATTATGAAATTTGAAGAAATTCAAGTTTAACATTAAATCATTGTCTAAAATATTATTTTATATGTTACTATATATCATACCAGTAAACATGTCTTCAGTGCGACATTACATATACAATATATCACATGTATCACACATACAATATATCACATGTCAAACAAAGGTCATGTGATTACTTGAGAAGTTTACATACACTTTAATAAAAGCCCTATATCACAGTATAAATATGAGATACAGTATGGAAACTGGCACACTCGCATAAACATGCACATCAGCAGGTATTCTATGGACAGCATCGCGAAAACCGCTTAGGGGTCTCGTAGATTCGCATGTTTGTGTGAGTGTTCCAATACTAGCGTTTATAGGTAGTTATTTTTAGACATTACCATAAGTACTAGCTAGCCTAGCTCGGTTCTTTAAAAAACATTTTTAAATTTAAATAAATTGTTAGGTTCGCCTTACAAAATAATGACTTTTTACAACAACAAAAAAACTATATACACTCGGATTCGAACTGGGGTTATACGGATTTTCGAAGCAACCGATTTCCACCTTAGCCTATTTTGTTTTGAAAGCGGCGTTTCCGAGATCTTGAATATATACCTACATTATACAAATATAAAAGTATACAAGAATGTCTCGTTTAAAGGTATTAGATAGTCCCAATTCTTATTATTCAGATTAATGGCTATCTCAGATCGTAAATTAAATAAAACAAATGAAATTAGAACAGATGGTAAACTTTTAAAATAATTAAGAGGGAAAATAAATTATTCGTTAAAAAACATTAACCCAGCGATTTTTGTCCGGAATTGAGATAAAAACGTATTATCTTTCGTGTTAAAACTAATGATGTCCACTTTGACATTCATTAGTTACGTAAAATACCACTCTTAACTAGGAATAAAAGTCGACGCATAAAAGCTCGTTAAAATCACTTCGTGTACGACCCTGAATAAAAGTTTCGAACATTTCTTTTTTTAAGGTAGAAAAGAGAGGAGGAAGTGAAGCGTATTTAATCATTACAAACTCGGCAGCCATTTTTTCATCAACCGGATTAATATAAAAATTTGATTCTATTAACATAATATAATAAATCTTTAGAGGCCCGAGGGGATGAGTTTCGAAGTAATCTTGAGACGAGGTCAGACCGCTTGAGGTTAATAGGTTCATGTGTGTTTTTGTAATGATTGCGTATAAAAAAAACTTGACATTTCAGCGCCACGCGAAATGTAAATCCGTTTGTTTTTTAATCAAGATAAAATTTTATACATTCATATTTCAACACACTAAGCTACAATGATAAAGTGCTATAATAAATTTTAATCTTTCGTAGTACTTACTATATTGCCTATTATTTTTTATTAAAACTAACATTTGTCTGTATATCACAGACGTTAGAAGTGAAACCTTCACAAATAAAGCAAGGATAGAATACTTCTTACTGTTCTCCAATATTTATTTATTTATTTATTTTAGGGGCGTCAACATGATAATACACTAGTAAATATATAAAAAGTAGGACTATTATGATTCATTATAAAGGTAGTCATATTTAGAGACAGCCACGGCATGCTCCAATGCTTCAACACTTCATTAAATATTCATAAAAATAAATATTAAACTATTTTACATTATTTAATGTCTGAAGACACACTGATCGAGACACTGCTCCTACTTTACTCGACACAATGTTAACCCCACCATCCTTCGTCACGCAAACTGGTAGCGGATTAGGTACTTGAAGTGCCATTTATAGTTTTCCTTAAGTTATAGTCCGGTGAAGCTGTTAAGACCTTACTAGGTCAACAGAGTAGTCAGATCGAAAAAAAAATTCTTTTCAAAAACCTCGAATGATAAGGGGTTTTTATAAACAAACATTAAAGAATGTATGTGTAGCGAAATAGCATTAACAAATTCACCAGTCCCATCTTTGCTACAAACGGTATGGAGATAAAATGTAGTCTGTGTTCTTTATATAGCACCAAATATGCAAACAGTTCACCTAATGTTAGATAGTCACTGCCGCCTTCGAGTAAGTACAACTAACCGTTAAAGAATCACAGTCTTGAGGCTAATTATAAAGAGTTACTACTCTTGAGGTCTGAGTTTCAATGCACTGCTGTTTGACAGTTAAATAAGCTACTTCGGTGACGTTTTCTGCAGTCAACATTTTGCACAGGTTCTGTTACAATTAAAAATCGAAATATTAAATCCATCAAGTACTTTATTTTGTTTACTTATGACAGAAACACCACAAATAATTTAGAAAATATCTCAGTCATCGATTATAAGAAATTTCTTAGTGTTTTTTAAAATATATTTTCTATAAATATTATCCTATATTAATATATTAGTCCCGGCGCTTAGATATTATATTCAGTTTAATTAAATTTATAAAACACATACTCACATATCATTTTAAGAAATCGGTTTGTCAATATGTGTTTTATACCCATTTTGTAAAATGATAACAAGAAAGAATACATTTTTTTTTCGATCTGACTACGCCATTGATCCAACAAGGTCTTAACAGCTTCACCGGACTACATAAAATACATTGAAACTTTGTTAAATAAATTCACGAACATAATTCAATTATTATACTGCTTTAAAATATGCAGTAAACAACTCCGATCAACACTAGATTTGGGTCTGGCTTCTTGATATTTAATATTGGTTTCATAAATCATAAATGTAAAAATAATTCTACTGGATATAGTTTGCTTGTGTAGAAACTAGAACGATATTTCTAATTTTGAGAAAAATTACTTGTTTTGAATATTAGTTAGTAAGAAACCAATAAAAGTTGATACACTATCTTTAAAAATGTTTAATTTTTGTATTTCTTCTATGTTTGCACGGACTTTTCCGAATCAAACCCATAATATAATCACGTCTTGGTGGAAGAACCCGTCTTGTTCTAAAACACGCAATATAACTTTGAATTTGCCCAAGTGAGCATGTAACATATACACTTTCAAAAACATTCTGCAGCCCGAAAATTTAAAGTTAAATAACTTTATAATTAACAAGCTCTGTTGTTTTCGAGAAAGTTATAAACTATTGCTTCAAAACTATCTTAGGATATTGTGTAAGTTAGTGTGTTTATCAATAATCAACAAATAAAATTAGAAAAAAGTGCGGACTAAAAGTTTGCAAAGGAAAGAAGAAGAAAAAAGTATTACTTAGAAGGACAGGATACAGGTATGAATACCTATTGAGGTACTATTCAGGTGCCCATTTGACATGATAGCGTAATAAAGACAGAGACTAATTTTATAAGTGACTAGCCTCTGCCCGCGATTTCGTTCGCGAGGAATAGTTGCTTTGGGCTAACGCTAACACGCAGCGGGAGCTCTCAAGAGGAAAAAAGCGGATTTTGAAACATTCTTCATTGGTGCTCCGCTACTATTAGTCTTAGCGTGATGATATATCTCGATAAATGAGATATATATAAGACTAAAATAATTTTTCAAATCGGACTATTAGTTTCTGAGATTATCCCATACAATGTCATAAACTCACAACATCAAAACTCACAAATTTTAATTCTTTATAATATTAGTATAAATAAACTAATAGTCTTGTTGTTATTCTATGTAAAAAAATCAAAACTTATCAATAATTGACCGTATTTAGTACCTTGTTCACAGACCTTGGACGTCTGTGAACATTTATCTCCATGCAATTTAGTTTACGACGTAAGAGAATAAATTAAACTTGCTTTTCTTGCCTACAATTTCGTATCACGTACTCATAACTCTAGCGATTCCGTAAAATTTATAACACGAAATTACATAGTAGTTCAGTTTATGCTTATGATATAAATTCACATTAGGCCTTACGTTTATGGACTGGATTTGCTAAAAAGTTTCTTATATTCCTTATACAAATTTCTATCTGAATATATACTGTTACATACCGCAGTGTAATATTAAAAAAAAATAGAAAAAGAAATAAGTTTGATGTCGCCTTACACTGCCTGCCACCGACCTACTTCGATATTTTCCGAAAATGTGACACAACAGTGGATTTTTAGATCACAGATATTATCAAGCTATGAACTTTTACTCTACAAAGTGACAATTTATCTAACTTGTAATACAGGTTTTAGTATTTATAGCGTGAAACCTGAATAAGTGCGATCTCTAGAAAGAAGTACATTACTATTCACTTAAAGAGCTACAACAATATATTTAGTTACAAATATTAATCGCTTTTTTCTCGAACTGGCTATTCTATTGTCCTAGCAAGGTCTGAACAGCTTCGCCGGACTACGTATTAATCGCCCCATTACACAATTATTTTATTTCTAATTCTAGTAATTCATTTGGAAAACAGTTTATAAACTACACAAAATTTAACTTAAAAATCTTTCTTTTTGATGTATTCTTTTGAAACATTTTTAAGATAAGTTTCTGAGAATAATAATAGGTATTACAAAATTCCTGAGAATAAGTTTTGGAAAAGCAAGTTTTGTATAAGTATTCGTTTCACTAAACTTTAGTTAAACTGTTGACACTTGAGAAAGTATATGGTAAAGTAAGTACTATATAAGTATACTATATAAGTATACTATATAAGTAATACAGTATAAGTATAGATAAATTCATAATAAGCAATAAGTTATTATTAATAGTTTGCTGTCTTAATCAACTTTCAAGGTTAACTTTTAAGTTCCAAAAGTATTTCACTTATCCAAGTGTCACTGTATGCAGTCTTCTAGGATATAAGAGCGTAAATATAGACTAAAATTATTTAATGAAACTATTAATTTTAAAGAATATCGTTTTTCATAATATTTGCATTAATCACGAAACATTTTAAAACACAAAATAAATTAAAATAGAGAGTACATATTATATCTTCATCTTTAGTAGTCCGGTGAAGCTGTAAAGACCTTGCTAGGTCAATAGCGTAGAGAAAAAAAAAATCTTCATCTTTTAAAATTTATTTGGATCTGATTAATGAATATTAATAAACACGTTATATTGAAATCACTATTAATATGCTATAGAATATTATAATTAATCCATTAATAAAAAAGTTACGAAACAGAATACGCTCAACATAATCTAGATTGTGTCACAGTCAATATATCTATATATTAGATTATATAAGTATTAGGTGTATCTTATTAGGTATAGGTATTTATGTGTTGATGAAATATTTTCTTCATAGTATGAGTTCTGTAATAAGATATACTGGTTAATACCTGGGCGATCGAGCCTAGCTCGGTTCTTTAAAAAACATTTTTAAACTAAAATAAACTGCTAGGTTTGCCTCACAAGATTAGCATTTCTTCACAAAAAAAAAAAAATATATTAAAAAATATGTGTCTTCTGCTGTCACTCGAACTCAAACTGTTTTTTTTTCTCGTACTGACTACGCTATTGATCTAGCAAGGTTTTAACAGCTTCACCGGATTACTGTGGTTTATACGGATTTCGAAGTAACCGATGCCCATCGGAGCTATTTTTGTTTTGAAAGCGGCGTCGAAATATTCCTTAATATTCTAGCTATATTTTTTTATTGCCTGGAAATTCAGTTAAAAAAGTTTTCTATAAATAAAATCTAGCTAGATTGATTTATCGTCCCGAAACTACCTACATTTCACGGAGATATAGATGACGCCGATTCCGAGATCCTGAATATATAACAATATGAATATGTACAAGAATTGCTCGTTTAAAGGTATTAGATATGTTCTGAAGACGATTTGGTTTTTGAAAACAACAACGACTTTACCTAAGCATTTCAAAAGAACTGTACAAAGTTCTCTTGTTACAATACTATTGCTATGTTCTGTCTAAGTTCCTTAATATGCCATTAATAATTTCAACACTAAGGAAAACGGCGTTCAGTCCATAAATATCCCTTTAATGGCAAAGTCGGCAATATTTCTTAAACCATCTACATTATTTGTATAAAAACAACAAAATAATATTCGCAAATTGATACGATTGCATAGACTAGGTACTTTGTCAGTTACAAAGGAAAATAAATCATTATACGTCATATTAGAATCGCTTTTAAGATTACTAAATGATCCAAGATTCAGTGAGTTGTGTTGTGGAGATAGGCGACCGAATGATGCATTCACAACACCGACGTGGCGAGACGACCGCAACAAGGACATAGCTAAAATTAAATCACACTACATTATTTCAGATAAGAAACGTCCGGTACTCACCACAGTGTTTATTTTGATCATTCATCTCACATGTATGTTCATATTTCATATTTCGTACTTTCCTTTAAATAAACAAAATATTGATACTAAAGTTAAATTATTTTAACCTCGTTTAAGTGTGAAAATCGATGCAACGGTAAAGCGATGTCGATCTCTTTTTATGTAAAAAGAGACAAATATATGTAGGATTTAACAGGCGAGCGAATGAGATAGAATACGTTATACATTATTTCTTATACTCGCAGTTTCTTCATTGTATATTGCACTATTTATTACTTGGTTTGGTACAAGCGTTGTACATGTGTTTGTTTTTACGCATGTGTGTGCTTGCGTATTACGACTGACTTGGAATAGGGCGTCATAACCAGCATGGTGTATTTATAGGTGTATTAATGGTTTCACTTCTACCTACCCTCATATTGAAACTCTGTCGACAAGCAGCTATTGGTGTGTTCAGGTGGGTGCACATGAAAGCCGGGTTTGTCGTGTTTACCATCTTAGACCACATCATAATTTAACATCAGATGAGATTGTGGTCAAAGGCCTATACGATGTTATCTATATATTAATACGTGAAGCAAATTTTTTGTACCCCTTTTTAACCTATTTCCCGTCAACGGGTGAACATGAAATTTGGCTTAGTTAAAGTTTATATGGCGGAGAAGTGCAGAAAGCTGTTTATTTTATATAAAATGCATTAGAAGTACACTAAATTAATTAAAATATGCACCACTTACACTACTGCTTGATTGAATTTTATACAATATTTACACACATGTAAATAAAAAAGACATTTTTAAAGCCGTCAATAATTACGAATTTCAAAAAAGGTTGTGAATGAGGTTGCTATGCTCGACTGTATGTATTTCTTAACTCTTACGTTCCAATTAACATGTTTCATCCTACATTCAACAATGATATTATAGCTGTTTATTTTATATAAAATGCATTAGAAGTACATTAAATTAATTAAAATATGCACTACTCACACTATTGCTTGAATTTTACACAACATATACACACATGTAAATAAAAAAGACATTTTTACAACCGTCAATAATTACGAACTTCAAAAAAGGTTGTGAAAGAGGTTGCTATGTTTTTAATTCCTACGTTCTAATTACCATTTTTCATCCTACATTCAACAATGATACCATAAAATATAACTATTATTGTAATGTTTATTATTTTTTATGGTGAACTCACTTCAAATGATGAATTAACAAAAAAAATGAGCCAAATAATACTTTGTATAATCAAAATAAGGCTTTTGTTCATAAAAATAATCCATGGATTAGACCTCCGCGGTTACAATGTTGCAATTCAACCTCATGTATCAACAAAAAAGAATCTAATTTCAAAAGCTAATGGTAGTATTAAAACATCTTTGACTTGGATTCACCATTCGATTGTATTGTGCATCCATTACTTTTCCAAACGATGATACTGGGCATATTACTATTTCTCATAATTAACAGACTACATTTTATTCAATATCACCCTGAAATACCGCCCCATGGTGTCGTATAAATTTAATTGAAAATTGTGTCATTGGTTGCGATACATTTCTTTATTTTCGTAAATTTATGTTTGGTTAAAATTTGACCTATACCACGTGGTTTTTGTTTCCAATTTATAATTAATTTTCATTTTCATTTACACATACATTTTTTTAAATTATTATATAATAAAGATCATAGCAAATGGCAAATAACTGAATAGCCATGATGAAAACCTTTAATTATAGAAGTATACCCTTTGACAAAAGAACTCTAATAAAGTTTAAACTTTAAAAAATCAATTAACTATGGTCGAATGTCGACCACTGGGCGCCCACTAGTTAAATTAAATAAACAACTACATACATAGAAATATTGATTCTATGTTTAAAAAGTATTGAAGTAAAAAAACATATTTTATTATACTTTATCCGTGCTATTACAAAAAAGTGAAATACGTATTGAATACTTGCTTTATAAAAGTTTGGGTACTTATATATTAAATGCACCGTGCTCGCCGAACGTTCGACATCTTGCTCTTTTATGTCTGTTTTGTTAGGTTAGGTTAGACTTGCGAAAAAAAAAATGACATGCACTTGCGGCGTAGTGGTCGGCGAGCGAAGTGCATTTAATACGTAAGAACCCAATTTTTTCTAAAGCAAGTATTTAATACGCATTTCACTTTTTTATAATAGCACGGATAAAGTATAATAAAAAATGTTTTTTTACTCCAATACTTTTTAAACATAGAATCAATATTTCTATGTATGTAGTTGTTTATTTATGGAATCTTGTCACGTATTTCCATATCGGGCATGCGTTCAATGAATTTTAATGCGCGCAACCCAAGATGTCCTCGACGAGGATCATTGAATGCGGTTTGTTGCACTGATTAAATCTAGTTACATACTTTGCTGTTCCTGTCTATATATGATAGATAAATATTTTCTAAAATAACATAGGCGACGCTTTGACACTGTAAGAAAATAATCTTTTGAATTGATAAACTTAAATGATTATTATATTTTAATTAATTATCTATACATACATATAATAAGAATGTAAATAACGTGTCTGTGCATTTTCGATTTTCGTGATAAAAATTGTTTCAGTTGTCTAGGAGTTAGCAATAAAATACATTTCAATCCTTTTTAGATATGTCTGTCTGTCTGTTTGTATGAACACGCATTTGGGATGTAGTGGACTGACTGTCTGCTAAGATTTTGTCGACCGACCTTACAAAGGTGGTAAAGTCTCATGAGAAATAGCTGATGGTCCATAAACTCTCATCAGTGGATCCTCGTAGCTGTTCTGCACACAGCGGCCACACCCCGGTAATCACGTCGGTCCGTGGGCCAAACTTGATGGAAGGGTCTCGAGCATCTCGGTGCTCGAGTTAATGCGGTTACTCCCCGCATTGGTGCAGGTCTATCTCGGCAGCAATGCAATATACTTTCGGTGACAAGACAGCCAGGCATTTGTGATCGGCCTTAAGGTGACAGTAGGAGTTGATGTACCGCTCACCAGATACTGCTTCCAGCACACTGACTTCAGAATAAAACCACACCAAAATCATAAACCATTTTTTCGAGATTAACTTAGTTTTTGTTTCATTAAAATCAATACACTCTAACAAAGGTTATTGTAATTTGAATGACGGTTCGAGTTAAGTACGAGAGAAAAGTAAATAAGTAAATGGACTTAATATATTCAGATGATTTTTTTAATCATTGCTTTTTAAATAGGGTTCCACGAAGTTAATATTTATTATATATATTTTTTTTGTGGTTTATATTTAGTTATTATCGGAACGCGTCGTATAACATATTTTATACCGTTATAATAAATATTCAAAGTCCTCCTTGACCCAAATTCTACATTTATGCAAGAATGTAGTGCGATCAGTTCATGGAGGTTAATATGGAAAGCTAACAGGCATATAAAGCTACACTTGTATTTATAATATCTTCAACTCATAAATAATGAGATTCGTTATTTAAAAATCATATAAACATCTAATCTACTCTGATATTGCTAACGGAAATTTTGTGTGACAAACTACAAATTGATTAAAAGTTAACGGTTGAATCTTCACAACTATTATGAGTGTATATAAAACATTTTAGTCGTCCTTTAACCTTGTGAATATAATAAAGCTGACAGTTGTTGGGAATCAAGTAAATATATATTATATACTAGCTTTTTCCGCGACTCCGTCTCCGTGGATTGTAATATAAAAAAACAGCAACTATAAAATCATCTTAATGTATTAAGTCCATTTACTTATCTACTTTTCTCTCCTACTTAAGTCGCGTCGTCATTAAAATTACAATAAATTTTGAAAGAGTGAACCCATTTTAAGGAAACCAAGACTAAATGTTACTCGAAGATATGTTTTGAGAACAAACGGATAGATATTTCTAAAAATGGTTGATATATATTTTATTGCTTATTTCAAGACACTTATAACATTTTGTTTCACATCTGCTAGGCGCCCCGTGACGGCTCAATTTTTTATATGTATAGATTTATTATGTTGAGATGGAAACTTTTTACTGTACCAAATTTCTTTAGTAGAGAATTTAATAATGCTAAAACCAGTACTCAGTTCAAATATAAAATTACGACCTTGAAGATACGTTTTCTTTATGTTTAAAACCGCGCTTTATTGCAATAGCTAGCTTTTCATACAAATAAAAGTTAACAAACTTCATACAAATAAAAGATGGTGAGTCATTGCAACTGTATACGAGTAAATCACAACTGTCATACAGTAGGCGTAACATCCATCATAATAGTATGGTAAGGTGTGTGTGTGTCGCTTTCCGGGATCAACAAATGTATCCCATCTAATATTAATGTGAATATGTCTGTTGTTTTCACTTCTTTACTATTAAACCGCTCATCATGATATTTTAAATATAAGTTGTCAAGGGTACAGAAAATTACATAGGGTAAGTACTTTTTATTCAGAAAAAATACTGTTTTTCAGCACTTTGTCTAGGTTACATCTACATAAACAGAAGCAAAGCCGCTGGCAAAAGCTACTAGTCACTAATCAAGAGGGGTGGTAATAGTTTATATCCGACAGGATCGTTACCAACAATGCAAATAATGAAAATACGTCTCATAGTTTATTTATTTTTATTTGTTCATTAAGAAATCAGTTAATTCTTATATTTAAATATGTAGTTCTCACAGTATTGGTTTAGCCAAGAGTTTTACATTATCTTATAATTGCAATAGATATGCATCCCTAACAAAACAATATTTCACTTATAGCCTATTAAGAACATGTTTCACGCGTGCTTTTATATGTGTGTGTGTGCGTGTGCGTGTGCGTGTGCGTGTGCGTGTGCGTGTGCGTGTGCGTGTGTGTATGTGTATGTGTTTATAATGCCTTTATTTTGGTTTATGCTTTTGTTGTTTGTTGTTAGATTGCATTATTGCACTGTCCTTCCTATCAGCCTCAGTAATAATCATTTTCTCGGGAGGTAGATACGCGAAGTGGCCCTCTTCACCAAAAAAGAACAGTGGGAAGGGCGAGGCGAAATGCCCGTCTACTCCTTATAACGTAGCCAAAACTGAGGGGATGGGTCGGAGGGCCCATCTTCTTGCACAGAGGACGTGACTGGTTGTGTACCCAGTGCCTGGTATTCACTCCCCAGGCTGCCGCAGGAGCCGTTTTTCAGGTTAGACAGCAGGTTCAATCCCTGGCTGCCCTTACCATGCGGCGGACGGTACACCGTGGAGTTTTAGTCCGTGGGAGTCGGACATAACCCACTCTATACCCTGGTAGGTTGGTGTATCCATAATGGATCTTTCCACGTTAATAAAAAAAAAGTAATAATAACTTTAGTACAAAACGATCGAATATAAATAATCATACTCTCTATTATCGAAGATTGTCATTACTTCAAAACAATCGAATAGATATCAATAAGCGTACCGAACAGAAAGTGTTGACTAGTTCTGAACACGAAATTCCCGCGGGAAAGCAAAAACAATTCGATCTCGTCGATGTTACCATTAACAGAAACACATGATATATAAAATATTACTTCGGAAATATAAATCTTGTAATTTCTTGATACGTGTTGTTGTTTATATTCTTTTTAGTACCGTTTATAATACATCTTTCTATCCGTGTTCCTGATGTAAATTTTAGATGTCACGTAAAAGCATAAAATTCGTATATCTAATTGTAGTAAAGCGTGTTATTGACCCCACCAAAGTAAGTCAAAATAATAGAACATTGTTGCCTGATCTAGAATCCCTTGGTATAAAACTGGGTGAGAACATAGAAATAAGAAAAGCAAAGTATAAAAAGTTGCACAATAAAAATATTCAACACTTCAATATTACTCTACTCTTTAAGTACTTTCTACGAGTTTGTTTTATACATTACATTATAGAAAACAGGATTTTATACAATTACAACTGTTGTTAAAAATAAAAGTTATATATAATAGATTAGGCTCTTATTTTACAATCATTCTTGTTATAAACTATTTATATGTTATAAGATATAGAATAATTTATTGTTGTGCATTTTAATTTAATTTGTGACAATTATGTACTCGATGATACAATTAATTTTTGTTGTTTGTATTTTGAGTTGGAGTAACAAGCTACCCTTTTCAAAATGCTTATGTTTCTTGCGCTTTTATACCTTAATTACTAAATAGCTTATCATAAAATTTTGCATACATGTAGTCAGAACTATAGAAAAACCCATAAGATACATTTTTATTTATAATAACAGTACTGTTCCTGAGTGACAGGTGTATTATATAGATGTAGTATACATCGTGACTGTTTAAAGAGTGACAACTTTCAATCGTGTAATAGTTTATGGTCACACTTAACATATAAAATAATAATATCAAAACAAATACTAATAAACAACAAAGAGAACTTAAGTTAAAGTCTGTTCTAAGACTCTCAAAAGTACGGGTACAAATTTAAATAGAACTAGGTTGAATTACCGATGAAAAAACATACGAGCGGTGTGCCAAAGTTTACACCTTCAATAATAAAACGCACGATAAACCTGTCAAACCTCGACAAATTATCCTTTGTTAGTTGGTTGGCTTTACTTTCACTTCACTTTTATTACATCCAACGGTCATTGACACAGTGTTTTAATATAGACGGGTAAGGATTAATTATAATTTTTGTATTTTCTAGATAATTAGGTTAAATATTAAGCACCTATTTTTTTACTGATTCAGTACGCGTATCAATTATTGAATATTCTGTAAAAATATTGCTAATGAGTAACCAGTCACTCAGTATAGCATAGCTGCAAGCAAAAACTAGTGGTTTTATAAAATATATTATTTTATAAATCAAAAATAATATTGATTGTACAGAAGTTAAAAATCCTTATCATTTTTCTTTCGAAACATTTTTAAATATATTATTGTAACAAATCTATAGTCATATGAGAAATGCATCCAAAGCAGGTATGAGTGCAAAATGTACTTCACGGTTGAGTTATTTTACAAAAGTACACATAGAACCCCACTAAAACTAGAAATTGTTTGTAGTACAGTGTAATCGTGCTAAGAATCTGAGCGATGCCGCGGTTGAAGAATTATTATACCTAATACATACCTTCTCGGAAGAAACTGACAGTTATGGTCGTAAATCAGCATTAGTACAATTTTCTAAGAATGTTTGTGTTCTTATAGGTGGTGATTGTAATTTGATATCACTGTGTAGTGATGAGGTATATAACCAGTACAATAAAACTAATTTAAAAATTCAAGAACTTCAAGACATTAATATAACACAACAAAGATATTCATAATCTAATAAACGAGTCGATCGTTTGAGTATGTAGAAGTACGTAAAAACTTATCATAATAACTCCTTCCTCTATTTTCTATTGACCAAAGTTATTTTAAATATTATACATATAATTTAAAATGTCCACACAATTAGAAAGAATGTGACGTCATTCCACATAACCTATAGCATATGTTAAAATCCATCAAGCCCTTTCGAACATTTCAAAGAAATAGTCGTACACAGTAAGTTCATGCATATCTATACACATTAGAAATATAATATAAGCTCCTTTTTGTACAGTCACGCAATTATAAGGTAAAGGATCGTATTGTAATTCATAAAAAAGTGGTGACATTACGTTTCTCAGACAACATTAATTCAATTAAGAATAACCCAATAAAACAATACTGAATTATTAAGCATCAAATTGTTTACAATGCCTCAAACAATGAACGGCTTTTATGATAAAAGGCAGTTATGTCTTAACAAAACCTATTTATTTTTAGTGACATATAGTTCTGAATACGAGCCATTGTTTGGATGAAGTAAACACAGATTGTGTGCTCGCGTAGGGTTAGGGTCAGCAAAGGTATATACAAAAATAAAACGCTTCGTAAGTTATTATTGTATAGAAAAAGTCAAGGTAAATAAAAAATAATACACTATCCGATATTAAAAGTATCCTCCTAGAGTTAAGAAATTTAAAAGTGGAAAATATTCTAAACATACCTTATACTAAGTGTAATTAACTGACATTTTGAAATATACAATAATTGGTTTTGCAGACGGCTCTAAATAATTAATTCCTTCGTATTTACTTCACACAATTTTATATATAATTCATAAAATTTATATAAGCAACAGATATTTGAATAGACTTTAGATAGACTCAAATGGTTGAAAATAGAGTCGGAGGTTCAGCAAATTTTTTAGATATGTTTCCAAACGATAATGATACTTAAAGATGCATGAAAATTTTACCAAAAAGTTATCAATATGTAAATTATTTTTTTGCATTCAATCTTCTAGTACATCATTACTTCCAATGTCGAATAGGACAAATTTTACAAATTTCTTGCAATCATTTCAATGAACAAAATGGTGGCGGTTTTGTTAGAACTTTCCAGGGAGTTTTTGTGGCAAGTCAGAATCCATGTTCTATGGTTTTATTACCGATTCGCTTTACTTGTGCACAGTAACCAAAATATATTACGTAAAACACAACCTATATTACAAAATATAGAGCCAAATAACACAAGATTATGAATAAAATATAAAGTCCACTACATGAAATTAGAAGATCCCGCCAAAAACTCCAACATATCATCTGGTCATCGCCTTCAGCTTTATAAGGCACAAGTCCGTCCACTTATGGAATACTGTTCCCACCTCTGGGCCGGAGCACCTCAATGTCACCTACTTCCTCTTGACCGAATCCAACGTCGAGCGGCTCGAATCGTCGGCAACCAGATGCTCTCCTCAAGGCTAGACACCCTGCCGCTTCGTAGGGACGTAGCGTCGCTTTGCGTCCTTTATAAGATCTACCACGGAGAGTGCTCTGAAGAGCTGTTTGGACTAATACCTGCTGCTGAGTTCCGTTACAGAACGACTCGTCACGGACTGAAGTTCCATCAGTGTCATCTCGATGGTTGGAAGTCGTGCACCGTGCGATTCTCACGTTTGTTTTTTCCGCGTACGACAATTCTCTGGAATGAACTCCCAGCGGCAGCGTTTCCGGACGAATACAATCTGCCACTTTTCAAGAAACGAGCCTACTTCTTTCTTAAAGGCCGGCAACGGCATTTGTGATTCTTGTAGTTTCACAGGTGTCCATGGACGGCGGTGATCACTTATCATCAGGTGACCCACATGTTCGTTTGCCGCCAATAGCATAAAAAAAAATATATATAAATTATCAAGTTATTTTCAATAATGAAAAACTTCACAGCATGTTTACAACCTATAATTCAAATTTAATCTGCTAACACAGTATAATGATTACTTTTTAATAATCTAGCTTCTGCCTGCGGCTTCGTTCGCACGGAATAAAACTTTAGGTTAACTAACACGTAGCGGAAGTTCTCAAGAGGAAAAAAACCCGATTTTTAAACATTATTCGTTAGTGCTCTGCTCCTATTGGTCATAGCGTGATGATATATAGCCTATAACCATCCTTGATAAATGATCCATATAACATTGAAAGATTTTTTATAAATCGGACCAATAGTTCTCGAAATTACCCCTACAACGTCACAAACTTAACCTCTTTATAATATTAGTATAGAAAGACATCTTATTCGTTTTATAAAGACAGAAATAAAAAAGTGATTTCATATTCTGCAATATCTCTAGGGGCCAACCCTAGGCTCGAGATGCTACGTTGTATGTGTGTGTGTGTGTGTGTGTCACATATGCAGATACTACGTAATTTCGCTTTCGGCGACGTCGAGCGTTTAACATTTCGGACGCGCCACGAGTTTTAATTTGTGATCAATTATGCGAGAGCACTGTTATATTTAGTTGTTTTATTTTATTGGGTTTCTCAGAACGACTGTGGGTGGTCCGATCACGATTTTTGGGATACTGTGATTCACTGATTATACCATAGAGTTAAGAAATGTATGGTATAACCTATTCTTGTAGTTTTCAAAACGGTTTTGTATTGCGAAATGGAGATTTTTTTTTCGAGACACAAAATTAACGAGTTTCAACTTTTTACTTAATATTAAAATTATTTTTTGTATCGTCGTCTTGTTAAACTCTTTTGGAGTTTACGCAATTCACAAATCAGTATAAATAAAAGACTTTATTTATTTTGTTTTAAAAATATTTCACTTAATATGGATATGTTGAAATTTTTAATAATAAAATTCTTGAACTAAAATTATTGTCAATGTAAAATATACTATTTACTTACATACTTACTATTTACTTACATTTTTTTTCTCGAAATGACTACGCTATTGACGCAGCAAGGTCTTAACAGCTTCACTGGACTACTTTTTACTTTTTTACATATCATTTTTACGTTCTCGTTAAGGATTAGATTCTTTTATTATTTAAAGGTTTTTTTTATTAAATTGAATATAAATAATCTTTTTTATATGTTTATTTATACGTAACAGTATTATTACATTTTGTTAGGTAAAAAATAATGTATTGAAAACTTCATTAGTATTCCCGATGAATGTCTTCCATTTTCTGTTACGTGTGGTTGTTACGTCAACAGCTTCTGGTGACCGCGTTTTACGGAATGCTCAATAAATATCAATTTAACATACAATTCTGTCATAATCTAAAGAAATATGAATAAGTCTTCACGCAATGGTAGCTTGTTGGGAGTTTCGGGTTTTGTCTGGATTAATTGTTTTATATTTTAATTATAATTCTGTAAAAACTACTTGACCTTTATATCGAGACCGAATTTGAAACTTTTATCGATATTACGTTGTTACCTCTTTTAAAGTTATTATCTCTATTTATCCCTCGTAGAAAAGCGCAATAATATGTAATTTAGATAATTTTTTCACAAGTCCTCTATTTACTAGTAAAAATCTTTTCAAAATTGGTTTAGCCATTTTGGAGATTAATCTGGACAAAGAACGAACACATATTTCAGTTTTATTTGTATGTATAGATTAGGTTAATGATAAGTGATAGAGCAAAATAGAGATACATCTCCTGAAGATACTTCTATATTTAATTTTTTTTTTTCGAAATGTCTACGCTATTGACCCAGCAAGGTCTTAACAGCTTCACCGGACTACTAAGGCGAGCGCTTAAGGCACTCAGCCGATTTTATTTTGGCAACCAGCTCAAGGGTGTACGGCACATCTCGGCTTGGCTGTTGCCTGTTGCATGCAAAATCGCGACCTATCTTAGCTAACCTAGCTAACTATTCATATATGTATGAGTTGTTGAAACGTATATATGTACCAAGCATATACGCCTCAACAATTCCTCCATATATTTATTATCGGAAAACTATATTTAATTATTAGAGTTCTTTATCTCTGAAGGAACTAAATAAAAGTATGTGTACTTATGTACACGCGTTAGAAGTTGAACTTCTTTGGCTTAATAAAATAAAAATCTTTTCAAACATTTTATATTTCGCCTTATTCTACGTTTGTAGAAAAAACGACACTAACAATAGAAAAAAGGTGTTTAATACATTGAAAGTTTTAATACAAAAAAATACAAACAACGAATACAAAGAAACAGAATGTTGACGATAGCTAACTTCAGGGTGTCGTTTTTTCGTGACGGTGTGCGCGTGCATCGTATAAATTTACTCTCAACTTTCCCTAATGCAACAAATGAATTATAACTTCAATAACGAAATAAAATAAATATAAATCTTGCTCGGATGTATACTGTGCCTATTCTGAAAGATGAACATCTCTAGAACGTAACAAGGAGATCGACCAGCCATTTTGTTATTCGGAGAGCATCGGTCGCCCCCACGAGCGGTTAGCGGGTAAATTGTTCCACGTAATGTGGTTCTAATTGAGCAGCTAATTCGCATTCAGCATACACTCGGTTAATTAGCCATTTAGCTATTACCACATTTGTGAGATTCCCTTGTTTGTTCTGTTACGAGTTTCGTATTAAAAATTTAATAATTATTTATTTAGGTTATTGTGTTGAAAGAGAGAAAAATCTGTGGTTTAAATATGAGGTTTGTTAGGATGTTAATCATGACAGTTTTTATATTGAAGAATGACGCTGGTAAAGTATAATAATGGGATAAATATTTTTACGTACAATATTCAATTGTTTGACCAACTGGTTTTTTAATATGTATAAAAAAAGTTTCAGTATTTATGCAGTCGGTTTTATTGTTTTTCTTTAGTAATATACCGTACTTGTTTGTTTTTACTATTTATCCAATCAAATAGCCTGGATTCTTTATTATTACTTCAACACATATTTATAGTTTTATCAAAAGATCCAAATTGTAATATCAAAGTGCTTGAAAATTCCTATAAATCTGTGTATCTTCTTCAACTGTAATGGGTGTGTAAAATTTTTATTAACATCAAATTGTGAATTATGTCAAGAAAAATTAACATCGAATATCGTTACCATCCAAAATCAATATCGGGTAAAGCAAGGAGTAATTTATCTATTATATACTTACATATTGCCCACAGAATGTCAACAAAATAAATCCACCTCTGCCATATTATTCAAGATATGTTTATTGTTTTAATAAAGCGAGATTTCTGTGATCACTTTATAAAAACGCATCTTAGAAATAGCTTTGTACAAACTTAATCATCTATACTAATATTATAAAGAGGTAAAGTTTGCGACGTTGTGATGTTGTGGCGTTGTAGGGGGTAATCTCAGCAACTACTGGTCCGGTTTGAATAATTCTTTCAATATTATATAGCTCATTCATCGAGAATGGTTATAGGCTTATATATCATCACGCTAAGATAAACAGGAGCGGAGCACAGTTGAAAAATGATTCAGAATCGGGATGTTTTTTCCTTTTGAGAACTGCTTCGTGTTAGTGTTGGTGTTAGTGTATCTATTCTACGCGAACGAAGTCGCGGGCAGAGGCTAGTTGTTAAAATAAAAATTAGAATACATAATTTAATAAGTATTTCAAATTTTAAGTTTCTATAAGATCTGTGTACTTCTTAACATAAAATTTAGAATTTATTAAAGTTTAATTAAATCAATTTCCTTTTAACTTCAGTTAAAACAGTCCTAAATCTTATCTATACTCCTATACTAAATATTATAAAAAAGTAAAGTTTGTGATGTTATGAGTTTGTGACGTAAAGTTGTAGTGGATAATCTCAGTACCTACTGGTCTGATTTGAAAAATTCTTTCAGTGTTATATAGCTCATTTTTCGAAGATGGTTATAGGCTATATATCATCATGCTACGGAGAGTTGAGCACCAATGAAGAATGTTTAAAAATCGGGGTTCTTTTCCTCTTGAGAGCTTCCACTGCATGTTAACGTTAGCCCAAAGTAACTATTCCACGCGAAGTCGCGGGCAGAGGCTAGTGTTTTATTTAATAAAATAAAAAAGAGAATTTAACCTTCTAAATAGTTAATCTTATGATAATCAACTTTAAGAATTATTAAACAGCTCGTGTTACACGAAACAGCCTAATTATTTTCGTAAAAAAAAATCCGTTTTGTTCTTTACTATTGTACTTTAAGCCGATAATTATATACTAATAATAATTCATGGGATTATAATTTTAAAATACAGTAATAAATCTATAATTAATTTCTTGTTTTTGTAGGCAAAACAGTGAAATAGAGAGTAAACAACGAAGTATGGTACAACATAATCTACGTAATAAATGAAAATTACCCTTTGTTTTCGAGAAGTTGATGTTACTACCTGTAAAACATTGTCTCGAGGATTAATCGGGCGAATGTTCTTCAGGAATTAAGAATAATTTATGCTCTTGTTTTATACGAGTACGTAAAAATATGCAGATTTTAAGAGAAAACGGAAGACAGTAGTATTCTTTGTTAAATATATTCTTTCTTTAACATTGGTACCTTTTAAGAATTTTTAAGGAAAATTTTTTAATAACATTTTCCTCTGAGCTTAAATTTAGAACGTCTGTATTATCTTTGGAGTTCCTTTGTAGAGAACGATTATTATTTCAGGTTTCATTTTTTGTACTAAAATTCTAAAGTTTTATCCGCGTACCTCATAAAAACTAATTTTCAGATTCTTTACATAGAAAACTGGATATAGAAGAAGTTTGTGAAAATTTACCAAAAGTCAGCAAAATAGACCTGATAACTAATAGAAAGAAATTTCGATACAAACTTTTTTATTACGGTGGTATACCTAATATAAAAAAGTAGAGCGCATCTGCCTCTTTTATATGACGAGTTTTATATATATTCGGAATCGGTTAGAAAGATACATGTGATGGTATTTTCCAGTCAAAGCTTCTTTTGCCAAATTACACTGAATCAAAAAACGAGTTAGACATTCGGTCACTTATGAGCTTATGTTCTTAGATTACATTCAATCAAAAAACGAGATAGACATGCGTTCACTTATGAGCTTCTGTTCTTAGATTACACTTAACTAAATAACAAGTTAGACATTCGGTCACCCATGAGCTCCTGTTCTTAGATTACACTCGATCAAAAAAAGAGTTAGACATACGGTCACCTATGAGCTTCTGTTCTTAGATTACACTCAATCAAAAAACGAGTTGGACATTCGGTCACTTATGAGCTTCTGTTCTTAGTTTACAATCAATCGCAAAAGAAGTAGACATTCGGTCACCTATAAGCTTCTGTTCTTAGATTACAATCAATCAAAAAAGAGGTGGGGCTACTACTCTCAAACTGCAGGCTAGATAGAGGCTAGATAAAGTTGAAATTTTCTCCGATTTGCGCTTTAGGTAGACGCACTGATTACCCTTCGGCGACATTGTGTTAGAAACTATGTATTGTGAATGATATAAGTAAACCTATTATTAAACATTAACTTCCAATTTCGTAAATTCATTAATCCAGTACTTGGATCCTTAAATTATACAAGCCCACTAAAATCTAGACTCAAAAATATGCATAATCTTGAGAAGGTATTTTTTGTATGTGTTTAATATATTACGCAAGAGATTGTAGTATTTCAATTTCATCAGTTTAATATTGTGTTGGTAATCGAATCAATTGCTTTTAAAATGTTTATATGCAAGATACTTACGTATCAAGCAAATAGTGTTGTGATTGCATGTAACAGGCAACAGCCAAGCTGAGGTGTGCCGTGCACCCTTGAGCTGGTTGTCCAAGTGAAATCGGCTGAGTGCCTTAAGCGCTCGCCTTAGTAGTTCGGTGAAGCTGTTAAGACCTTGCTAGGTCAATAGCGTAGTCAGTTCGAAAAAAAAAATAGAATTGTGATAATTTAATATTGTTTATTACTGATCTACATAGCTATGTATATATGACTAGTATATCTACTTAAGCATAGACCAAACCTGTACGTTTGGGTTCTAGTATTTTGAACAAGCATCACTGTTGGAAATTAGCCTTTGCTTGCGGCTTTGCTTACGTTAAATAAAATCTGGCGTATTCCTCGGAATAGTATTTGTTGATCACATGCAAGTAATCCTGTGTCCTTTTCTATTCTGTGTCTCAAGATGTTTACAAATAATCTTGATAACAAACAAACCCACATTTTCATTTATAATATTAGTTAGGATTTACATTAAATATGAACATTAAAGATGACGTAATTTACTGAAATGAAAGGCCAGACTTATTTTATTGGAAATGAATATTTTTAAAACTTAAAAAAAAAATCCAATCTCCCAACGGGTTTTAAATAAGGATTAAAGTTTCTATTAAATGTTCCTAAGTTTAGAGGTTTTAAAACTGGCAGTTGGAGAGAAAAAAATATATTCTGATAATACATGATTGTTAGAATTAATTATCTCGATCGGAAACTTAAATATCGTAATAGTCAAATTAATACCTTATCAAAGTCCAATGTGGACGAAGTTGCTAGTAGCAGCTGATCTTTAATATAATTGATGCAAATTTAAATGCATTCAATTTGATTCTACAAAAGAGAACATTCCTCAGCACGGATATGAGTCATTAAATTAATGAATAATTTGTTATTTTGTATGTGTTCTACTTAAATGGAGTATGTTAATTAAACTTTGAAAGTAGGTTATTTACGACTTGATTTATAATAAAATATGTACAAGCAATATAAATTAAGTAATCTGTATAAATAGAAATCTATTGCGAATGCACATAAGCGCATTATTGAGAACGGCTTCACTAATGTGGCTAATTCTTGTTTTGTTTCATCTTTGTTTCAAGACTATGTTTGTATTCTAATGCCTTTGACACCCCAATTGGGCCACTATATTTAGAGAGGCACTCCGTAATATCGGTCTAGCTTCTCCATACAGTCGCGGTATACATCAGTCAGAGGAGAGTCATTTTCCCCAATCGAGAGGTAACAATTCTATGATACGTCGCATCCGGTGTTCCACAGGGGACAGTTCTCAGCCCCTTTCTTTAGAACATTGTACACGATTGGGTGTTGCGAAGTTCACCTCTCTAACGCGTCAGCTTAATGTTTAAAAAAAGTACTGATTTTGAATTTAAAAAATGTTGCAAAAGTGCACGAAATACTGAAAAATTTGCCTTAAAAATCCATATATTAAAACGTGAATGTGTTCATAAGACAATTGGGAGATCTTCAAAAATGGTGGCATATTGACATTACTTTGGTCAGTTGCAATTTTATTTAATTTTTTTTTATTGAAGCACGACAAAGTGACTGCACTATGCCTGATGTTAAGCATAGTACAATCCAAAAACATCGACAACCACCGAGAGACAGATTATTTATCGCTGGTCGCCGCTGTCATGCCGACCATAATGACGAAAGTCACCCGGTACTGAATATGCACAGGCTGATCCCGAAACGCGACGCGCAGAAGCGAGTCACTATGACGAGCTTTTTCGCCATATACATGGTGGTTGCGACCCAGTCGGGCTGTAAAACCCTACCACCCTGCTGTCGCCATTGCCTCGTTCGTTGATCAGCAGGGTGCACCACGTGCAGGTGAGGTTGGCTTGGGTGTCTCAAGTCTTAAGATGTTACTCGACACCCCTTACACCCCAATTAAATAGTCAGATTTCCTTTGATTTATATATCTGTAAAAGGAAGGCTTGATCTCATTTTAGTCATATATACACTCGTGCCAAGCCTGGACGGAGACCTAGTTTAACATTAACAAACGATATACGATATAACATATTATTTTAGCAATAAGAAACTAAATCTCAGTGGTAATAACCCTAATGTTATAGTACATTGTTAACTGTATCTTTCCATTGACGAAATTTAAATAATTAATTGGATAATTGTTATTGTTTCAGATTATTTGAAGAAATGAAAATCTAAATAGTAAGTATTCCCAGAAGTCTTAGTTAACCCAAATTTAATACCTTTAAACGAGCAATTCTTGTATATTTTTATATTTGTATATATTCAGGATCTCGGAAACGGCCTCATCTATTTTCTTGAAACTTAGTATGTAGGTAGTTTCGGGGACGATAAATCGATCTAGCTATGTAGATTTTATTCATAGACACTTTTTTTAACTGAGATTTCAGGCAAAGAAATAATTTAGCTAGAATATGAAGGTAAACTTCGCCCCGCTGTCATAACAAAAATAGCTCAGTTGGAAATCCACTGCTTCGAAAATCCGTGTAACCCCAATTCAAATCCGAGTGACAGCAAAAGATTTTTTTTTTTATTTGGTAAAAAGAATGCTAATTTTGTGAGGCAAACCTAACCGATTGTTTTAATTTAAAAATTTTCTTTAAAGAACCGAGGTAGGCTCGGTCGCCCATGTACTTTTTATTATCTCACCACCACGATGTAATTTTTTTTATATGTAACATTCATAACCTTCTAAATTGAAAACTCATAAAATGAGTTATTAAAATAGTTTTGTAATAGCACAAAAGACCAATTACTCTCTCAACTGCTATTATGTGGAGTGATGCTTAACATTGTAACATGATTTAGAGCGACCGTCTGAAGATGTCTATAGTTGCTTGGCGATAAATCGGGAGCATGAGGATGACAGCTAGCTATGTTGGGATAGGAACTACTGTATTCCAAAAAACAATAATCAATTGAAACATTTAGCAAAACATTTTGCCAAGCGCTTGTCAATTATCTCATTTTAATTGTCGATGCAAATGGTAAGGTATTAAGCCTAAAAAGCTAGAGATTACATCACTACGTGCTTAGATCAATAATCTATTAGAAATAAACATTTTTTTTATGTCATAGGAGGCAAACGAACAGAAGGGTCACCTGATGTTAAGTGATCAATGTCGTCCATAAACACTTGCAACATCAGGAGAGTCGCAAGTGATTTGCCAGCCTGTGTTTGGGAGACAGAATAAGGGGGAGGGGAGGTGGTCCTCCGGCGCTTTCACTGACCGAACGAAACGCAACAATGCAAGCACTGTTACTTCAAGTCGGATTTCTGTGAGAGGGTGGTACTATCCCGAACGATCTGACCCACTCATGCTAAAGCCAGTAATAACTTCAGCGTGCCTCTACCACTAACTACCATTTACCATTTGTGGTAATAGTTGATGAAATATTATAATGGTGATAAATAATGTTCATTTAAATCGAATATATAGCCCCATATAAATGTTAAAGTTAATTTTTATATTTTTCATATTTCAGTTGTTCGCTGTTCGTTACTCAGAGATAGATAGTAAGACACCCCCTTATTTTACGTTTGTCATTCATGAAACGTAACCCACGCCGTCGTCTCTAATTAGTACAGAAATAACGTCGAAAGATTTGTCAACTTCCTAGCTTTATGGCATTCCTTTGAGATGTGCTTCCACCGATCATTTCGCTCTACAGCAGCGCTTATGTAAATAGATCGTTAACCATTTGTGAATTATTATTTTGAACTAGAGGGTGGTCCGTGTTAAACGTCAAATACTTTGTAACATCACCCGAACAAATTAATCTAGAATGTCGAATCGAGTCCTCGTCTGCGAAGTTTCGTTGTTGGGAAGTTTTTTAGATGGAAAAACTTTCAGCGTAGTGAAGCGGTTCTTTGGATTTTTTGAATCGAATTTATTTACGATTGCTCGTGCTGTAAATGTACTTTTTGTTAGTGTTTATACAAAACAAAGTTTTGTTGTCAAGAATATATTGCATATACCATTCATGCAAAATACTTATTGATTATATATTATATTCTTTTTTGTAATAATGCGTGGAATTGCAATAGACGTAAATTTCATTTTTGGTGAAATATAATAAATAAGGTTGTATATGATTAATGCCTTTTAGTAAGAAGATTTATATTTATTGGATTATATAATGTGTAGTTGCTGTAGAACAATAATAATTATCAAAGATTCTTTTAAAATATGTTAATTATTTATTTATTATGTACTTATGTTATTTATTTATATTATAATTTGTTAATTATGTATTTATTTGTATTTTTATGTAAGTGGTAGAGCCACGTTGAAGCTATTACTGGTTTCAGCATGAGTGGGGCGGCTCGTTCGGGGTAGTTAGTACCACCCTCTCACAGAAATCCGACGTGAAGTAACATTGCTTAAATTGTTGCATTGCGTTAGGTCAGTGAGACTTCTCTTCCTCCCTTGACTTGCGACCACTTGCGACTCCCTTGGTGTAGCAAATGTCTATGGACGGTGGTGATCCCTTAACATCAGGTGGCACACCTGCTCGTCTGCCTCATGTGATATTAAATTAAAAAATAAATAAAAAGATTTGTAAAAAATGATTTTCATGTTTGATTTAAAAAATTCGTAATTTCGTAAATTCGTAATTTTAATAAATTTTGGGGTGTAAGGGATGTCAAATAACATAATAAGACTTGAGACACCCAAACTAACCTCACCTGCACGTGGTGCACCCTGCTCAATAACGAACGAGGCAATGGCGAAAGCGGGGTGGTAGGGTTTTACAGCTTGACTGGGTCGCAACCACCATGTATATGGCGAAAAAGCCATATGATTATTAATAGTGATTCGCTTCTGCGGGTTGCGTTTCGGGATCAGCCTGTGCATATCCAGCTTTTTGCAGGCCGGCATGATAGTGGCGACCGGCGATGGATAGTGTGTCAATCGGTGGTCGCTATTATTTTTGGACTGCACTGTGCTTACCATCAGGCAAAGTGCAGTCATTTTGCCGTGCTACAATAAAAAAAAAAATCACATGTATCAAATATTTAAAAAATAATATGCCTTTAAACGATGATTTTATGTTGTAAACGCTTTTTAAAAACAGACACTTGATTCAAATTATACTTGCAAAAATTGTGAACGAAAAAGTTCACCATTTTTAGAGTTTTTTTTATTAGCTTCATAATTTGAGAACATTATTATTATTATTTTTTACTGACTTTTAATTGAATCTATTCCTAATTACATCTAACAAATGGAAGCATTTACACAGAAACGATAAAACCAAGTTTCATAAAGTCAATATAAGAGTGAAATTAATCTGGAGTTAAAAGGGAGGACGGCCCTCGAAAGTTATCTGCGAGGAAGCTTGGGCATGACCTCACAATCAAATGTCAAACAAACTTTTATCAGAAGCTAGGTTGACAAATAAATTCGTCGTCCCGCGGTAACTTTTCTCATGGTTATACGTAACAGAACGTGATTCGGACTATTCCATTCGTTCCTTATTGTGTTTGCGGCAAACACGGCTCACGCTACAATCTTTTGTTTTGTATTCACTGTAAATAATGTATCTGTTTTTTGTTTTGTTTAATTAATTGATATTTACTTCTCTTTGTTTTGTCTATGAATATTGGATGCATTGCATTTAAATAAGCATTAGAAATACTGTTACGCTTTTTGTAAAGAATAAAAATAGATTCGGATAACTTGATGATATACTTATTTTGAGATAATATTTAGGGAATCGCGTCCTTATTGCTTGAGTTCTGCAATATACCTATGCTTTGAGTGAAAGAAAACGTCGTTAATGATAATTAAATGTAGTTATAATTAGATCCACAAGTTGTTGGTTACCAGATAAATATACATATATCAACAAGACCCTTTAGATGTGAGAAACAGCAACGATGCCTCGCAATCAGCTGCCTCTGTTTAACTCAAATATTAAACCTGTGATGCATAAACATAACAATAGGGAGTTTTTGGCGGGATTTTAGTCTGTCATGTAGTGGATTTTATATTTTATTCATAATCTTGTGTTATTGGAACCTATATTTTGTAAATTTGGTGGAATTTTACGTAATCTAGTTTATTGTGCATAAGTGAAGTGAATGGAAAATAATGCCACGGAGCATGAAATTCTGAGATGCCACAAAAACTCCCTAGCAGGTTCTAACAAGGGATCCACCATCTTGTTAGAATATTGACTCACACGACGCAATATTGAAGTGATTGTACGACGCTTGTAATATTATCGACTACATGACGATGGCAGCAATAATCTGAAAGATTAATTGCCAAAAATAAAGTTAAAAAAAAAACATAACAATAATTCTAAACATTTTTATTGCACTAAATTTGTTACAAAACCGTCGTTAGGATTCTTGTAGTTTAAAAACTTTTCTAAGGCCTCAAAATTGCAAATTATAATAGACGTACTATTTAGAATTAGTAGGACCTTTCGTTAATGTGATATATTAATATGTGTGAAGTTTTAAAACGCTCTAATGTCATTATATTACTGAGAATAAAGTTCAACAATTATCTACCATTTGAGCTTAATAATATATTAAGACCTCAGTTTGTAATACTACAAAAAATCATATATGATAGATGTTTGAATCCAGGTAACATAGATTACAATTTTAAATTTATTTTATTGTTAGAAATAAGAGATATATTCACGATCGTTTCCTTCATTAGATTTAAAAGAAAAAGTCGAAGTAAATACACATTATGTGAAGCACAGCGTCACATAAATTATAAACTTTTGTAACAGCAATACATTCGGGTAATACACGTAGCTAAAGCACGTCATGTGAGTTAATCCGAGTCGAGCTCCATAAAATCTGTTAGGCGCGAAATCTCACGCGGGATGTGCGTCGCGCTATGCCGCATCACGTCGCGCTGTACTCTCGCGTTTAGTACAAATATGATATACGATTTTACCGAATGATATTATAACTAAAAAACTGTAGATACGTTACTTACATGGTATTTTTACAAAACAAATGGCACGATAATGCACACATAAGTAAAGCAATATCGTAACGCCACAGTATCTTAGAAAAAATGTGGAAGTAAGATGGAATATTTTCAATATCAGTGGTGAAAAGAAATAGTTATATGTTGCTTAGATACGGCCAGATTGACGACGGGGCTAGATCACGTTTGTTAGTTTGCCAAGTTTTAACAAGACGCTGTCAAAGCGTTTATGACGTATCTACAGTTTTTTAGTTATAATATCATTGATTTTGTTTATACAGTCTTTATAGAACTTAGTACATCAATATTCTCCCATTACTTACAAATATAAAAAGGTTTCAGGGAAATAATTACTCTTTAAATGTATCTCATTTATTAGGAACGTCATACATAGTATTAAATTTATATAAGTATAATTATATAGTCATATAATTTTGTAGGTGGTAGAGTCACACTGAAACTATTATTACTGGCTTCACCCTCTCATAGAAAACCGACGTGAAGTAACAGTGCTTACATTGTTGCGTTTCGTTTGGTCAGTGAAAGCGTCAGAGGCCGACCTCTCCTCACTTTCCTCCTCTTTTCTTCCCTTCCTCCCCTCTAACACAACAGAGGCTGGTAACGCACTTGCGACTCCCCAAGTGTCTATGGACGGTGGTGGTCACTTAACGTCAGGTGACCCAACTGTTCGTTTGCCTCCTATGATAAAAAAAATATATATATAGTAACTTTGTTCTCCGAATTAGGTGGCAGAAATAAAAATTAGCAATCAATTATTTCATAGACATGTTACCCACTACGTTTTACTCTTAATCTATTTGAGATTACCCACCTTAATAGACGAATTCAATACTGGACGATCATGTTAAGTGATTTTTAGAAAACGTTACCTAAAACAGCTGTTATTCGTCGAATGTTGGAGAAGTGATGGACGGCACGATATCCGTTCGAGTTTTAAAGTGACTCTTGTAATGGGCCCGGTATTGTTGTTTCAGTCGTCGGTAACGAAACGAATGGGAGAGTTCAAAGTGACGGGCTCACATATTTTATAAGCGAGCATTTGTCGAAATGCACATGTATCCGCCGCTGGAGTTGATATATTTACGAGCTATTAGTATAACGAGACTCACTACACATATGTCGGAAGACGTATCATATATATGTTTTAGCGAATGACAGATTTAAGGCCACAGATATTAAGACCGTGTTAATTAAAGTGAAATCTTTGATTATATTTTCGTAAGCTTTGATGGGATATGAATGTGTTATGTTTACATAATTTTCAAAGGAATTGAATAGTGGTTTATTAGTTAAAGTGAATAATACTGTTTACAAATGTTCATAAAGGCTAAATAAATAAATTTATAAAGGCTATCCGTGTTGTTACAAAAAAAAAAACATTATATTTTACATTTTTTTTACATATATTTTACAGCAAGTATTCTATACGTATTTAACTTTTTTGTAATAACACCGTATAACTTTAGTAAATCAATTTTGTGACACATAACAAAGATATAAAATTTATACCTAAATTCCTGGTTCTATATATATCAATTTTCTTGTATTGTAAATTTATTGTAAGTGTTACCTATTGAGAAAATTCTACAGAACTAAATCAAATATCTACATGATCAAAATGCAGTTTATTAATTATTGATAAGAAATACAGTACATGTAATTATTTACAACATATTTTCATTTCATAGGGAGGACTAAATAAAGACACGTAGTACATATTAAAGTAGTAACCAAAACTAAAATATATCCTTGAGTCACGTAAAGAGTTAAAGTAAAATATAACAGCATATAAATATATTCTCCATGAGAACACATTTGTATCAACTTTTATAGTAACTAGTCATATGTTGTTGGAGTTTTATCAATGTAATTTTATGCTAACGTCTGCGAAAGTATTTATTTTTTCTTACTTAACTTTTATGACCAAGAAGGCATATCTTTTATTTTCTAAATTATATTCAGATAAACAACATAAGTAAATGACAAAGAAAGTAATATCAAGCGAGATTTCAAGTTTCTGAGGTTCTCACCAATAAACCACTAATATGATAAAATATTTCAGTTAATTTGTTCATAATCTTCCACGAATTAGGTGGTAGAGCCACGCCGAAGCTATTATTGGGTACAGTATGAATGGATCGACTTGGCCAGGGTAGTACCACCCGACCCACAGAAAACCGACGTGAAGTAACAGTGCTTGCATTGTTGCGTTTCGTTCGGTCAGTGAGAGCGCCGGAGGACCACCTCCCCTCCCTTTTTCACCTTTTCCTCCTCTCCTCCCAAATACAAGCTGACAATGCTCTTGCGACTTACCTGATGTTGCTAGTGCCTATGAACGGAAGTGATCACTTAACATCAGGTGACCCGCATGTTCGTTTGCCTCCTACGATAAAAAAAAAAAACAAATTAAATTTCAAAGATACACACAACTTTACTTTTAACCTATAATGATTAATTGCATGAAAATTAATTTATTAAGTTTCTATTAGAGAAAACCTTTTAAAGTAGATAAATTACGCAATTTGTTAATGAAAATAAGAAACGATTTAAGCTTAATGAAGCTCATATATTCTTAGCAAACGTATATGCATTTTACATTGAACAAATTGCTTAATTTTACTAAGTGGTCATACGTCGCGTCGGTTCAGTTTAGTGTCGTTTGGTATGAAAGTGTGTTAGTTACGTCGATAGTATGCCTACAAATGCATGGGACCCTCACCCCAGCTCGTAATGTATAAACTCAGTGAACTGTTACATTAGCCGACTGCGACAAAGAAACGATAATGTTCCCTCATATATATGCAAATAAACTTTCCGAATGCGTTTTAAATTAAAATAATCCCGAATTTATATGTAAATTCGTGACCGCACTTTGTCCTTCGCGGCTTCTCGTAACGGAATCGATTACGTTACACGGATTCGAGCTTAGATACGGCTCAGATAAGTTTAATGAAGGGTTTTAGGCTAAATGGAGAATCGTTTTCTCCAGTCAACGCGCCCACAAATCCAACAAATAAAACCTCGATTATTAAAATAGAATGTGGCTAAAACATTCCTTATCGAATTGCCCTTGGAATAGTTTTATACAAAGATAGTTAATGGTGTTTTTATATAGTTTACTATTGGGAATGCTCGGGAATTATCTTAATTTTTATTAACTTAGCCTTTTAGCTGGTGACAGCTACACAAAAGCCCAACGAAAGGTTTATGAGACCACCCGGTCGCATTCCTATTAGTTCGATATGCGTCAGTAAAGTATTACATTCCAATTGATTATGATTGACTCAATTTTTATATAAAATTTGATAGCCCCTTAAGTTACTCCGTGGTGTCTAATGACTCTTGTAAAAAACTGTAATTACATAAAACATTTAAGTCAATTCAACGGGATGTTGATAATTGATCTTTACACGGTCATTGTCACTCTTTATTACGTTTTATTGTTTAGAGTAATTGTCTAAGTCCATGATACTTTCCTTTGTAACATAAACCGTGTATCCAGTAAATCACTCTACGTTGAGAATAAAGGTTCCTTTTATATTCCGTAGAAGAGAAAATATTTAAGCTTAATTTCAACGGACTTCTGGAAACGGTTCATTTTGCAGAAGAAAGCAAGAACGTTTGTTATGAGATATTGTATATTTTTGTAACACACACTCGTATTGTTTAGTGAGAATTCTTTTGACATGTAAACTATAATAAATCTGTAACTAAGCCAAATCTGTACATTATTTTTTTTTAAATTATAATCGGGGTTGACCTTGTTATCGATATAAAAGCCAAAAGTAGTATATTTACAATTTTTGTCTATCTGTCACTGTGAACACGTATAATTCTGAAAGTATTTAACCCATTTTTGACAAAATTTGACACAGTGATAACTAATAGTATAATGTTACATCTAGGATACTTTCTGTCCCATCAAACGCAAGGGGTTCTCCAGAATAATGGACGAAAGTCAAAAATTTGTAGTTAATAAATTCTTGATGGATTTACATAATTTTCCTTTGTATATATATAGGCGACACATTAGCTAAACGATTAAGCAATATGTCATCTTCCAACGCTACTAAAAAAAAATAATTAAATAAATGATTTTTTGGGTTCCGAACCGACCCCTTCGTCGGTCCGTATAATGTACAGTACTACGGCTACACGACATTTCTAGTCGTAATTATCAATCAGTTGCGTTAAAAGTATAAAATCTAACAAGTAGGTAAATTAAATTTATTAAGTAAATTCTATTGATGTACGTCTTTGTCTCTTTGTCATGTAGCATTTTTTCCTTTGATTTTCAAACTAACGGTTGTAAAGAAAGTTCACTTCAATAATACCAAGTCGACAAAGTTGAAAATATGTAGTCCAGTGAAGATTTAAGTAGTTCAGTGAAGCTGTAAAGGCCATGCCAGGTCAATAGCGTAGTCAGTACGAGAAAAAAAATAATTGATAAGTATGTCTAAAGAAATCTATAACTTATCTGGGGATCTAGGCTTATTTTACAAAAGATTTCTCACATACCAACTGGGTATTTGTTTGAGTGAGTCGCTGGATAGTTTGGTTCACAATTAGAAAAGGGTATGTGTCGCTGCAATCAGATGTACAGTATATTAAGATTTTTTGCGTTTAAAAAATCAGTTGAAACCAGTAATAACCAATTTGATGCACTTACCTACACGGGTTAGCTAGTTAAACATAAAAAAAATATATTTTAAGCATACATATTAAAATATCTGTCTAGTAGAGTTACATATTGCTTGATAAATTGTATTCACTTTAGCCGGTGACTGCCACCGAAAAAGTATTTGGGTAACAAATGATCATGCGTAGATTGCACGCGATATACAAATGGTTATTCATAAAGAACGGTTATTATAGACGAGCGTTATTTTGGCAGCAACTATCGCTGTTCTCATAATATACGCCTTCGATAAATTGCAATGTAACATATTAATATTAAACTGATTTGACTCAGCTATACTGCTGTTTACAAATTTATTATTATTATACTATTCATATTGAAAGTAGTTCGAGCATTAAAACTTATTGTCGTTCTTTATGTAACTATTCTGCTGTCCAGAGGAATAAGGGCATATCAGCCATTTTTTGTAAAATTGAGTTTGATATATATTCAGAATCAAATAAGTTATATTTAATAGTATTCTTGGAAAGAAGATCCTTAATGTGGCAAGCTGTTGGAGTTGGCTGGTATAAATAGTATAAAAAGGAAAAACCGTTACGCCCTCTTCATGCGACATTATCTCTTTGTCTCTCTATTGCATAGAGTTTTGAAATTCGAGCAAAAGAGCATAGTGCACTGTCGGTTTTATAACCTCAATACTGAATACGTAGAAATTTGATTAAAAGTTATTCTATTTAGCCTTTCTTTAAATAAGTTATAATTCAATTTTTTAATATGTAATAATGTGATAAATACTTGTTTTTTTTTAATACATTAGATTAAGCTATTTTCTTTTATTCCTTATTTTATGTTCACCTTTCGTTCTCAAATTACACTCAAACAAAAAATGAGCTAGATATATTTTGCTAAAAGTGCAGAATCTTCGATTTATGATTCGTTTAAGTGCACCCCTTTCCTCTACTGCGGCAGTATTGTATTTTAACATTATAAAGGTTACATGTTATCATGAATTAAATAAATGAAAATAATGTATAATTTTATTTGTTTTTTCTGATTACAGAAATTCTTATTCCGGGTAAACTATAATTCCGTGAATACCTTGTGTTCCAATTCATAATTACTATAGGTCAACCTGCATTTTCTTTAAATAAATAGAAGAGACTTTAATTACAGTTTTGCTACTATAGACCAAGTACAATATTATTCTATTACTATATACAGAAATCTTAATTTCTCAGGTATATTACTAATATTCTTGATAAATTTTTCATTTTTTAATTAGATGTCAGTTATACGATTTCTGACTTTATATTTTAATTTTCTTTTATTTATGAAAGAAAAAGGGGCAGACGTACCGTCGTGCCCCGACAAAATATGCTTCATTAATCATCACCCCCTAATGCTGGGGGCTAAACGAATATATTTAAGCCAAAGATGGCTTTTACGTTTCCTTCACGTAATTCTGATTCAGTGGAATTGACAGTAAAACGATAAATCTCCGAGAACATGTGTAAGTATAACCGTTTACTGAGAATACAGATTTAATGGAATTTGTCTGCAGGAATGAACCTTATTCTTTAACTGTTATAAGGTATAGTAGTACCTAGACGAACGAGCCTATCTCGGTTCTTTGAAAAACACTTTTAATTAATATAAACTGTTAGGTTTGCCTCACAAAAATAGTTTTTTTGTTACAAAAAAAAAGACATTTCTTTTACTGTCACTCGGATTCGAACTGAGGTTAGACGGATTTTCGAAGCATCCGATTTCCTTCTGAGCTATTTTTGTTTTGACAGCGGCGGCGAAATTTACCTTTATATTCTAGCTATTTTTTTCATTGCCTGAAAACTCAGATAAAAAACGTTTTCTATGAATGAAATTTAACTAGATAGATTAATGGTCCCCGAAACCACCTACATACAAAGTTTCACGGAAATCTCTCACGCCGTTTCTGCGATCCTGAATATATAACAATATAAAAATATACAAGAATTGTTCGTTTAAAAGTATTAGATTGTTACTTAAAAATGCGTAATGCTTTTTTTTTCGAAATGACTACGCTATTAACCCAGCAAGGTCTTAACAGCTTCACCGGACCACTAGGGCGAGCGCTTAAGGCACTCAGCCGATTTTATTTTGGCAACCAGCTCAAGTGTGCACGGCACACCTCGGCTTTGCTGTTACCTGTTGCATGCAAAATCGCGACTTTTTTTTCCAAATGACTACGCTGTTAACCCAGCAAGGTCTTAACAGCTTCACCGGACCACGCAAAATCGCGATCTATCTTAGCTAACCTAGCTAACTATGCATATATGTATGAGTTGTTGAAACGTATATGTATACCAAGCATACACGCCTCAACAACTCCTCCATATATTTATTATCGGAAAATTGAGAGTTTTTCAGTTCGATACGGGAAAAAAAAGTAAACCCTTCCACTTTCATGTGTAAGCGTGTAGGCGTGCACGTGTGTGGGGGTGATCGTGTAGTGTTGTAGCGGTGATGTATATTTGTGTGTCACCGTACCGTGCAAGCAATAAAAGCGTAATGATAAATATGTCGTCTACATAATATTTTGAATCTACATATCGGTGAAAGTCTTGTTAAAGTCAGTTTAGCTATATCAGAGATTAACCCGGACAAAAACATAGACTTCACTTTTAGTAATAGAGGTTCGAGTTCTTTTGTAGGCATAAGGAAAAGAGAACAAATTAATTTTACTCTACTAAAACGACCAATAAACAGTTTCGTTTCGAATGAACAGCATAAGATTACTTTTCCGCATCAAAAATTAAACAAAATGATACTAAAAGATGGCATTTCTTAATCCCTTAGTGAGGTTTCGCTCCAGCTCTTCCGAGTTTTTTACTTTGTGAGGATTTTCCTCTTGCCTATTATACCGCGTAGTTGACCCTTCCCGTCTGATAGGTCCGCCGCGACAACCCTCCTGATGCCGGAAGATATAAATTATAATTTATACGCAGACATTATGAAGAAATTTATTAAAACAATTACCAAGAATATAATGTTTTGAAAATCTTCAGTAGTCAAAAGTACCGTACAATATCTTTACGGTTTTTGAAACGCGGTCAATGATATTTTAACTAAGAAGCTGTAGATACGTTACCTACGTAATATCTTCCTAAAACAAATGGCATTGTAACGCATACTTTTTTATGACATAAGAGGCAAACGAACAGACGGGTCACCTGATGTTAAGTGATTACCGCCATCCATAGACACTTCCAACACCAGTAGAGTCGCGCAAGTTCGTTGCCAGCCTTTTTTTGGAGGAAAGGGTAAAGGGGTGAGAAGCAGGGAGGGGAGGGGAGGTGGTCCTCCGGCGTTCTCACTGACCGAACAAAACAATGCAAGCACTGTTAGTTCACTTCGCTTTTTTATGAGAGGGTGGTACTACTACCCCAGGCGAGCTGACCCCTCCATGCTGAAACCAGTACTAGCTTCAGCGTGTCTCTACCACCTACAAAATAAAATGTGGAAGTAAGATGGCATATTCTCAATATCGGTGGTGAAAAAGAAACAGTTATATGTTGCTTAGACACGAGCGGATTGACGGGGCAGCCGTCAAAAGTGAGTAAACTGCCAAGTTTTAACAAGGCGCTGTTGAAGCGCTTAGGACGTACTACATCTTTTGTTACGCTTTATAGCCTGAATTACTCAATACAACAATACAATAATAAATTACTCAATCAGGTGAATAAAAAATTATATAAGGTATACTTTTCATCAAGAAAAACTGTACTATTATTGGGGGATTGATCAAAAAACCCCTAAACATAAGCGACGCCTCAAGCAACAGCTTGTCTATAATAAATGTAGATTCTTTTACTTTACTTTATTATATTTGTTTATCCGTTTCGTAATAAGTGGTGTAGTTTTTACTTTAAACTTTCTTAGTCGATTTGTAAAAATAGTAAAATTAATTTGCCGTCATAAATTAATTGATATTAAGAAAGAGTGTGCGTGTGCTTATGTACAAGCGTTAGATGTTATACTTCTGTTACTAAACTTTTTTATCTTTCGCCTTATTCTACGATTGTAGAAAAAAACTACACTAACAATAGAAAAAAGGTATTTAATACATTGAAAGTTTTAATACCAAGACATTTAAACTACAAATACAAAGAAACAAAATGTTGCCTATAGCTAACTTCAGGGTGTCGATTTTTTGTGACGGCGTGAACGCGCATCGTAAAAATGTACTCTCAACATTTTCCCTGACGCGCCAAAAGAAGTATAACTTCAATAAGCAAATACGTAAAATTTATCATTTAAAACAAATAGATAAAGATATTTCACCGTCAAAATACAATAAACATAGAAATGGTTTGTCTTTTAAAATCATCTGATTTTATATACCTTACATATATTCTCTTATTTCAAACGTGCAAATTCAACGATTGGTGAAAACACACAAGTGATTCCGTTTTTTTTCCTCTACACAATAGGCTTTCGTTTGTAAAGAACGTTTTAAAACCTCCTCCATTTACCTCGGGAAGGGAATAAGAATAATTGCTTTTTATGTGTCGTCATCAACGCAGGCTCAAAGGTTTGAGGGCCATCGATGTGGAGTTGAAGTGGTTCAGACTTTATTATTGGCCCGCACTGTATTAGTACTACTCACAGGGGAACGGAAAATCAGGTCACGACTTATTGGTTATTATACACTATGAATAATCACTCATATAATATTTAATATATGCTATAAATGCTTGAGTATTTTCCATTTTCAATACATATACATACATACTCAACGCATTTGTATTCATATTATCACTGTATAAGTTATTATAACAAAGCTTGATGAATAAGATAGATTACGGAATTCATTTTTTTTTATATCATAGGAGGTAAACGAACAAGAGGGTCACCTGATGTTAAGTGATCACCACGGTCCATAGACACTTGCAACACCAGGGGAGTCGCAAGTGCGTTGTCAACTTGTGCTGGGAGAGGCTGGGAGTTGGGGGAAGGGTAAAGGATATAACCTTTTAAAATACATTTATTATAGTAATATAATTTTAGATAAGGACTAAGTGTCTAAATACTAAAATAAAAAAATATTAAAACCTATAACTTTTTATTGCTATACTAGTGAGACCGCAGACGTTGTCCCGCACTGATCATAAAAGAAACCTTGACAAATTATATACCAAAACCTTCCCCATGAATCACTTTATCCACTGGCCAAAACCGCAAAAAAATCCATCAAGGAGTTTTTGAGTGCACCAGATTAAGCCCCCCTCGGCAGCGGCTCAAGCCCAGGTCCGTTCCCTCGGCGTGGAGCCCTTGAGTGCGCTGCTCGCGCGATACAGGGACACAAAATCTTACAACACTACAACAACATTACACATATCCCCCACACACATGCACGCTTACACATGAAAGTGGAAGGGTTTTGTTTCTTTCCCTTATCGAACTGAAATAGTTTAGAAAATTATCTGATACGAAATATATATAGTTGGGTCAATAGCGTAGTCATTTCGAGAAAAAAAAAAGATCCAGCCGTTTCAGAGATTACCCGGAACAAATAAACAAATAACATATCGACAGTATTAAAAAAAATGTTGATATTTGTAGTACAACAGATATATATACGTATTCACCAAAAAGTATTTATTTTAATATTATATACACACACTTTATTTTTATAACACGTAATATATCACAAATCAAAAATTGTGAACACAACTAACGTACCTACAATAAACTTTAATCTTATAATATTAAATATCTTAATAACTTTTTAATCAGTGGATTTTATATTATATTCATAACCTTTTGTTACTTGATTCTATATTGTGTTAAATTGACGGCGTTTTATGTAATATGGTTCGTTTATTGTGCATAAGTGAAATGAATGAAAAATAATACCACGGAGCATGAATTCTGTGGTCTTGAAAATTAAGAAGATAAAAATTTACGAAATATTATATAGAGAATTTGGCGCTTATACCTTTTCATTAACTTGGACATAATAGAAAACTGGCTTGAGAATACATAATAACTACATATATTGACAACTTCAGATTTGGCAGTATGGATTAATTCTTTCGCCCGCCTTATTGAATGAATACTATTACTACTAAACTTTTTGAATAACAACACAAAATAAACTTTGGAAATGTTTGCGATATAAACGTACTACGTATAATAAAAAATTGGAAACAAAACTAACGTAGAATAAACTTTCTGAATAGGAACATAAAGTAAACTCGGAAAATATTTGCGAGAGAATGTTATCATGTTACCATGGCAACGCTTATAATACTGACGGTAACACGCAGCGGAAGCTCTCAAAATAGCCCGATTTTGAGACATTCTTCATTCGTGCTCCACTCCTATTGGTTTTAATGTGATCATATAGCCTATAGCCATCCTCGATAAATGAGTTATCTAACACTGAAAGAAATTTTCAAATCGGATCGCTAGTTCTTGAGATTGTCGCGTTCAACCAAACAAACAAACTAACTCTTCAGCTTTATATATTAGTATAGATTACAAGTACTTTGTCATGCTTTGAGATTGAAAACTTAATATCACAGTTATAAGGGATATCATAAACTCCATTGAATAGGGATGAGCAAAGATAAATAATATTAGTAGTACTTTATTACACAGCTTTGAAAATAATTCGTCGATCGTTTTCATATGTGTACAAAGCAATCATTTTACAGCAGAAAATACACACAAACAAAAAAAATCTTAATATACAAATGATAATAGCCAAAAATCTTTAAATATAATCGTTCCGTACATGGGTTTCTGGACGTACACTTCAACAAGTACCGTTTACATTTAATAACCGGGTTTGATTAGAAAAAAATAGGTCTTTTAATTGACCCATGGATGCTTTAGATTCGTTGTCGGGTCTAATAGTTGGTACTACAATCTGAATCCAGATTTACTAACTATACAATATTGTAAATACGAAAAAGTGTTTCTCTGTTTGTTTGTAACGCTTTCATTTTAACTACTTAACCGACGATCATATAATTTTCCATACACGTCAGGGGTATCGAAAAGAACATGGGTATCTTTGACCCAGAAATATGTAATACGATCGAGCAAAAGCAGGTACTATATAAAATCTAAAATTACTTTTTAATCTTGTAATTTTAAACAATATATTTTCATAAGCAATTTAAAACAATATTCTAAATTGTAGATTTTTGTTAGCGTAATGTACAATTCGAGTACATTTTTTTAGTAAAACACAATCATGAAAAATATTTTAAACAATTTTTTATATGAAATTTAATTTTAGTTCTATATATTTTCTACACAGATATCAAGAGTTTCATAACCGTCACGTCGCGTCGTGACAAACGTACGAACACTTAGATCGCATGTGCCTTCTGCGTTCCGTCGAAATATCAAATATCTCGCTACTTTTATTTTTAGAGTAGGTACATAAAAAATACAGCGAGAAACATTGAGTCAACAGAACTAACGTACATATATGTTATACGTACATATACGTACGTACGTATATATACGTACATATACGTAAATATGTTACAGATATAACAATTTACATATTTCCAGGGCGAATGTGGTCTGGAATAATTGAAATAAAACGGGGTGACATTTTCCTTTCCTGTCACGCAATACATCCGGGCCAAGATTAAAGGATGTTTTATATTTTTCCTGCATGACGAATTTTTCTCTGTTATGCTTCTAATCCGTCTGTAGACGACACTGAAATATAAACAAGATTGTTGAAAACATATATACATAAGAAATGTTTTATACCTTACGCGTATACATATGTACATTTATCCATTTTTTCAATAGCTTTTTCAATGATAAATAAAAAAAGTATTAGTCGATCAATAATTGTATGTAATTTAAATACATATATATTTACTAAATACCAATTCTAGTATAACGATTTGCAT